>CM061225.1:90903670-91139013 GCA_030844895.1 Ambrosia x helenae
TTTTGGAACAAGTAAGACATTTTTGAAGGAGTATAAGAACGAGATGATGTAGGAAATAGAAGAGTGACCAACATGGGAGATGGAAAGGGTATTACCGTTACCAAGGACGATCTCGTCAGGCCCCCCATATTCGGAGAGGTTGTGCACAAAGGCTTGGTGGGGTGCTGCATGGTCAGAAGCACCGGTATCAAACATTAATGAGGAGGAGGAGCTTGCCATAGTTGAGTTCACTTGCGGGTTTGGCGAGGAAACAATGATATTATTTTCTTGTAGCAGACTTGCAAGTTTCCTGCAAATTTGATATCATGACCTGGAATATTGCAAAAATGACAAAAAAAATTGTTACGGTTAGTGCGAAAGCTTGTCATTTGTCCATTGTTGTTATTTTTGACCACCAATATTATTATTATTTTGAGATCTGGTGTTTCTTGGTCCAAAGTTATTAGGCTGGTTGGGTTTCGGGCTTCATTATTGGGTCGTGAAGCATATCTTGGCCCGCTCCTTTGGGTATTATTGACTGTGGTCATTAGGGCAGCAGTATGAGAATCCTGGAGTGTGCGTTCATGGTCTACCAACTTCTCAAACAAGTCAGAGAAAGTGATTGAAGTGTCACTCATCTTCACTGAAGCAGCAATTTCTTTGTAATCGTCACCTAGGTGAGTGAGTATGTGAACGATGAGGTCATCATCGTCGATTGGTTTTTGAGCCAGGGCTAATTCATCCGCAATAGATTTCATTTCACGGAGGTATTCAGCAACTGGCTTAGTTCCTTTCTTGTGTGTGGCAAGTTTTGTTCTGAGGGAGATAATCCGGGACCTCGAGACACTCGCGTAGCTCTCGGTCAGTCGCTGGAAGAGCTGATGAGAGGTTTCAGAGGATGACACAATTGGGAGAATTGTGGCAGAAACAGCTTCCAAGGAGAGCTCGAGAAGAATTTTATCCTGTCGGAACCATAAACGGTAGTGGGGATTGGGTTTGCCATCACGATTTTTGGTGGTGGTTCAGTAAGGCCGTCGACATATTGGTCTAATTCGAGCCTATGAGTGTTGATAAAACCTGCTTACGCCATGACGGGAAATTGTCGGAAGTAAGCTGGATAGGGAAGTGAGTATGTGTAGAGAGAGTGATGATTGTGGTGGAAGAGCTTTGTGTGTCAGACATGTTGCTGTTTGTGGAGAGGATAGAAAAAAAATAAGCAGAAAATGAGATTGCTGGAAAGAGGATCGATGGTTTGTTTCTCAGAGGAGATAACCTGCTCTTGATACCATATGAGACTTTGATGTATGTATTAATTTTATGATTAATTACAACCAATGTACAAGACTATTTATAGTGAACTAACAAATTATACATTAAATACATGGGAGAGAATAGTGGAACTAAATGAGACATAGCATGATTGGCTCCATGATCTTGGTTAATATCTTTGACTGCATAATTTGTTCCTCAATTGTCTCAATTCCTTATATTGCTATGGTGTTAAAAGCACCTGCTGCAGGTTATGTATTTTTATTTACACAGTTACGCATCATTTACTCAATGTGTGTGTGTATTAACAGGTTAATAATCATTGCAGCAGCCCAAGCCATCACTAATTTTCCATAGTTATCAAATGCGCTAGGCGCACTCAAGGCGCATAGGTTCGCCTGTGGCCTAGGCGGAAAGCGCAAAAAAAAAGCGTGGGTTCTGAGGAAAAAAAAAGCGCACTAAAGAAAAAATAAATAAAATATATTATTTATTCAAAAATAACAATAAATATATCTTGTATGTATATAGATTAAAATTACCCTCTAAAAATATTTATAGCACCAATAAGATTGGATATTGAAATCATCTAACTAGTTATAGAAACAAATATTAAACCTTTTAGAATAATCTGTAAAGAAAGATTTATAATTCTGACTTGACTTGCTATAATTTTTTAAATTAAAATATTCTTGAAAGAATTTTTTTTTTTCTTAAATATGTTATATGTGGTGTCACTATCTCCTTTCTGCACAAGTCAGTGTCCAGCTAAGCTTTCTTTCTGCAAACACGGTTAAGGCCCTAGGGTCTTTTAGTGTTTCATTTTTCTCATCTTCTTCTTTTCTCTCTTTCAACTTTTCTCTCCGGTGATGCAACCACAATCACAGATCTGTTCCAGACGGATTTTGTATTAATTTGCAGAAGTTTGCCAGAAACCGGCAGAAAGTTGGCGGGAAAAGTCACCGGAAAGACGTTTTTGGCCGGGAAACTTGCTGATGAAAGGGCGCCTTTTTTTTATCTAGGAGACAAAAGCGGATCAAGGTCGCTTCTAGGTTTTTGGTCCGCCTAGGCACCTCAGGCGGTCGCTTTTGACAACACTGCTAATTTCTCAGTCATGTGAGGAAACTAGTTTTGAGGTACTCAAGTATCTGGACAAAATTTGGGAGACATTATTTTCATCAGGTAATTTCTAGTTTTTGTTGGGATTACAACGCGACAGGTAAAATACATGTACGAATGAATTTGAGAAAAGATACACAAACAAGATGATTTATATTCAAATCACAGGGCTTACATTTTTTACACACACACACAATCCTTTTTAACACATGCCTAACGTACCGGCTACTCTAACATACACACATACGACCTTAGCTAGATTCATTAATATCATACACAAAAGTAATATATGTAGGTGAACATGCCCAAGAATTGGCGTTAATTCATATGTATATATATGTTAATTCATTGAATTAAATTAGGCACAATCTGTGCTGTCTTCCAATGTTTCGGACTTCCGCAGGTTTGGAAATAAAAAATGAAAACATCATATTTGTTTAAAAATTTTCTAGTTATTATGTAAAAATACAATATATATTCAATTTTATTTCTTTATAAACATAAGCTATGACATTTTGCATAAGACATTTTGTAGGTAAGAAGGTGGGCTGGAGTTGCTGAGCAGATGGATTGGTGAGTAGATGGGCTGTTGGTTGATGGAAGATAGTTCAAGTCGGTCCAGCTTATTATTCAGCTCAAATCCAAGTTGTGGCCAAGAGATGGCCCAAGACACTGGCCAGCCCACAGTCACCACTTGTTATAACAAAGAGTGCTGGCCATCAGATTGTAATCCGTGTGAGTTCATCCAACGGTTGATATTACTCAGAAATGTGTTTCTTTGAGAATGTTCGAGAGGTGTATAAATACATTGTTATTTCTCTCTCTTCTCACTTTACTTTACTCTCTGATATTATTCTCTCAAAACCCTCATCCTCTCAGATTCGTTTAGGTCTAGCTTGATTTCCAGATTCATCTTGAATCTGTAAATCGTTGAGTGTGTAGATTCTTTGTAGAAGGTTATTATTTGTAAACCTTTTCTTTATTGTTTGAGAGTGGTTGTGAGGAGTTCTTTGTATCAGTTTGTAATTAGGGTTCATAACATTTGGGTTGGGATCTTGAATAAATCTTGTTTTACAAGTTTCATAATCATGTTTTTAACATGGTATCAGAGCCTATAGGCTTTGAGTTTGACGTCTTCCGCTCGTATTATTCTAGATCTTGATCCTGGATCTCTTGTCCTGTTTCAGGATCTGTTGGTATTTGATAAGTCTGTTCTTGGGTTGCTGGAATAGATCTATCTCGATCTGTACCATACGTTGGATCTTGTGCCGTTTGATCAGATCTAGGGTTTCTGATAATAAAAGAAGCTTGGATCTGAATAGTGGACAGTTGGAGGCTTATTCTTTGCTCTCTGATGTTACAACCCTAAGTGAAGGTTGTGACATTACGAGTTATTGGAGAACCCTAACTTGGGCCCCCCCCTCGGTGAGATTGTTCTGATTTACACTTTTTAGAGTTTTGTCCTAAGGAGTCTGTTGTACAGAGCTTGAGTCTCTGTTTAGCTTTAAGATTGGTTTTAGGTCTTTAGGGGCTCCTTGTGAGGACCTGCGTCGGCACCATTGAGTGACGAACCGACGATCTGGATCACCCACTTGGCTTCGCCATTTGTCTTCTTGTGGTTGTCTGTGTGTTGATTCTTTGATCTTGACCTCTTGTGTGTTTGGAATCGTGATTGGTGTTGTTTGACTTTCTGTGTAATTGTATATCTGTGATTAGTATTTGTTTGCTGCTGTAATCATGACTGATGACCATGGTCCTGTGATTGACCTAATAATAATACAGTTGTGAATAATGTTACACTAATTAGCAAACTCGATGCTAGTGATCCATTGTACTTACATGCTAGTGATTCCACTAATCTTACTATCATTAGTGTTAAGCTAAAAGGAACTGAGAATTACACTATATGGGCTAATGCTATGATCTTAGGATTACAAGTTAAAAACAAGCTAGGATTTATAAATGGTGATTGTATTAAACCAACTGATGATCTTGTTTTAGCTAGACAATGGGAGAGATGTAACTCTGTTGTTTTAACTTGGATACTTAACTCTATATCTGAAGAACTTTATATGGGACAAGTATACTCCAAACTTGCATCTGAGGTTTGGAGGGATTTAAAAGAAACCTATAATAAAATAGATGGTTCAGTTGTGTTCAATTTGTATCAACAAATAAACTCTTTTAGTCAAAATGGTGCATCTGTGTCTGAATATTATCACAAACTGAATATTATGTGGATGCAACTTGATCAGATTTTGCAGTTACCTTCATGTGTATGTGATGCATCCAAAGAATTCAATAACTATAATCATATGATAAAGTTAATGCAATTCTTGATGGGTCTTGATAATGTGTATCAAAATGTTAGAACAAACTTGTTACTTAGATCTGAATTACCATCAGTTAAAGAGGCTTTTGCCTTAGTGTCTAGGGAGGAGTCTCATAGGAACTCTAGTAGTTCTAATAAGACTACTCCAACTGTTGGTTTCTTGTCTAAAGTAGGGCAAACTGGTGAAAACTTTTTGAATAATAAAAAGGTTAATAAAGGTTCTAATCAGCATTTGAAATGTACACAATGTAATAAAACTGGTCATACAATTGAAAAATGTTGGGAAGTGATTGGATATCCTAATTGGGCAAAACCTAGAGGGTATCAAGGCAAGAAACCAGTAGTTAATAATACTTGTTCTGATTCTACTAATTCTGTTACAACCTTGACTAGTGAACAAGTATCCAAACTACTGAGTCTGTTGCATGAAAAAACTTCTGAGTCTACCACTACTTGCAATCTAGCTGGTAATGTGTTTTGTTCTCATTCTGTGGGTACTAGTGTTTACTGTTTTGTTAGTACTAATGGGAAATTACTTGGGATTGGGTGGATAATGGACTCTGGTGCAAATGAGCACATGGTTAATAGTGATAAAGATTTATTTGATTACATAGATGTTTCGGATTTAAATATAAAAGTTAAACATCCAAATGGAACATTTGCTTTTGTCACTAAAATTGGAAAGTTAAAATTAGCAGAAAATGTTATTCTAAAGGATGTGCTTGTTGTCCCTGAGTACAATGTAAATTTGTTATCAGTTCATAAGCTTGCTAGGGATAATAAGTTGTTTGTTGGGTTTGATGAAAATATGTGTTATGTTCAGGACTTAATAACAAAGAAAGTCCTGGTGACTGGTAAAGAAGTTGATGGTCTATACATGTGTGGCAATTCTAAAATGTCTTCTAAGGTGTGCTTTAATAGTGTTAATATGGTAAATATGTGGCACTCTAGGTTGGGACATCCTGCCAGTCAAGTACTAAACATAATCAAACCTGATTTAAAACTTAACAATGTGAATAATGGTCCATGTGAAATTTGCCAAAAAGCAAAACAACACAGGGAACCTTTCCCATTAAGTGAACATAAAACAACTCATTTAGGTCAATTAGTTCACTTGGATGTTTGGGGACCCTATAGAGTGCCAGATAGAGAAGGTCATAAATATTTTTTAACAATTGTAGATGATTACTCTAGGGCAGTATGGGTATGTTTGATGAAAAATAAAACTGAAGTCTTTGAGCATATTAAAGATTTTGTCCAAATTGTTTCTAATCAATTTAGCAATACTGTAAAAACTTTTAGAAGTGATAATGGATTGGAATTTGTAAATAATAATATGAAAAACTTTTGTAGAGAGAAAGGAATTTTACATCAAACTACTTGTGCCTATACACCCCAACAAAATGGGTAGTTGAAAGAAAACATAGACACTTGTTAAATGTTGCTAGATCTTTGTTATTTGAAAGTAATATTCCCATTAGATTCTGGACTGAATGCATTCTTACTGCTTCATATATTATTAATAGGATTCCATCATCTGTGCTAAATGGAAAGTCTCCCTATGAGTTAATTCATGGATTTGAACCCTTCTTAGAACATCTTAGAGTCTTTGGTTGTCTGTGTTTTTGTACAATTTTGAATGAATCAAATAAACTTGAAAGTAGGGCAGAAAAGTGTGTGTTTTTTGGTTACTCACTTGAGAAAAAGGGTTACAAGGTTTACAGCCTGGAAAGTAAAACAATACAGTTTTCTAGAGATGTAAAATTTTTTGAAAACTGTTTTCCTTTTAAAGAAAAATCCTTTTCTGAAATAAATTTTAATAAAGAAGTTAATACTTTAAATTTTTTTGATACTTTTGAAAACACAGATCATCAACAGTCCTTTGATGTGAATGAGCCCGATGATGATAGGGGGGTTTCAGGTAATAGGGATTTGGGAACACATGAGGGTGAGCAATCTGGATCCAAGACTACCAATAATGGCTTGGCTGTTGAGCAGCAGCCAATTGGAGTTGATAAGGAAACTGATAAGGCTCCCTATGTGAGTACTGAACATGATCTAAATATAACATCTGAGGGGGACACAGCTGTTGATGAAATTGAGTTGAGTCAGTCTAGAAGGTCTACTAGAACTGCTGTTTTTCCTAGGAAACTGAGTGATTACATAGTTGAAGGGAAGGTTAAATATGGTTTAGAAAAATCTGTTAATTTGTCAAACTTGAGTTGTGATGTAAAAAGCTTTGTGTCTTGTTTGGATAAAAGCATTGAACCAAAAAGGTTTCAAGATGCTGTTAAAGACCCTAACTGGGTCAAAGCAATGAATGAAGAGCTTGAAGCTCTTCATAGAAATAATACCTGGGAAATTGTTGATCTTCCTAAAGGAAGACACAAAATAGGATGTAAATGGATATTTAAAATTAAGTATAAGTCTACAGGAGAGGTTGATAGGTACAAAGCTAGGCTAGTTGCCAAGGGCTATAGTCAGAAGGAGGGGTTAGATTATTATGAGACCTTTTCTCCTGTTGTTAAAATGGTGACTATAAGATGTATAATTAGTCTAGCTGTATATAATGATTGGAAAATATTCCAATTAGATATCAACAATGCTTTCTTGTATGGGGATTTATATGAAGATGTTTACATGTCTATTCCTGAGGGGTATAATGATGATTTAGGTAACAAAGTATGTAAGTTAAAGAAATCATTATATGGATTAAAACAGGCACCCAGAATGTGGAATGAAAAATTGGTTAAGTCTTTAATTGAATTTGGATTTAAGCAAAGTAGATGTGATTATTCTATGTTTGTCAAGCAAGATGAGTCATTATTTGTTGTATTGCTTGTGTATGTAGATGATATCATAATAACTGGTAATTCAATTAAAGAAATAGAAAATATTAAAGAACTTTTTAAAACCAAGTTTTTAATCAAAGACTTAGGTGAGTTAAAATATTTTCTTGGAATTGAGGTTATTAAAACTAATGAAGGTATGTGTTTGACCCAAAGAAAATACTGCACTGAACTGTTAGATGAGTATGGTATGATAGGTTGTAAACCTGTTAGTTGTCCTATAGAACAAAATCATGTTTTGATAAAAATTGTTGAAGCTGATAGTAAACCAGTTGAAAATATGACTGGTTACCAACAGCTTGTGGGGAAATTAATCTACTTATCCCATACTCGACCTGATATTTCTTATAGTGTTCATTACTTAAGTCAATTTATGCATAAGCCTACTCAAGGTCATTTTAAAATAGCCTTTAGACTTCTGAGATATTTGAAGTCTGCTCCTGGTAGAGGACTTATGTTTTCTAAAAAAGACAGCCTAAATCTATCAGCTTTTGCTGATTCAGATTGGGCGAAATGTCAGGAAACTAGGAGATCTGTTACTGGGTTTTGCATATTTTTAGGAGGATGTTTGATCTCCTGGAAAAGTAAAAAGCAAACAACAGTCTCTAGGTCCTCTGCTGAAGCAGAGTATAGAGCTTTGTGTACTGTGGCTTGTGAAGTAATGTGGGTCAAAAGCCTATTATCTGAGTTAGACATACAAGTTGACTTGCCTGTATGCTTGCATACAGATAGTTCGTCTGCTTTGTCTATTGCCATGAATCCGGTTTTTCATGATAAAACTAAGCATTTTGGTATAGATCTGTTTTTTCTAAGAGAGTTAGTGGCAAAAGGAAGTGTAGACATCATCAAAGTTGATTCTAGCAATCAATTAGCTGATGTGTTTACTAAAGGTCTTTTACCAGGACAACATGAGGTAATATGTGATCAAATCAGTTTGTGTAATGTGTTTGGGAAATAAAATTGAGGAGGGGTAACATAAGCTATGACATTTTGCATAAGACATTTTGTAGGTAAGAAGGTGGGCTGGAGTTGCTGAGCAGATGGATTGGTGAGTAGATGGGCTGTTGGTTGATGGAAGATAGTTCAAGTCGGTCCAGCTTATTATTCAGCTCAAATCCAAGTTGTGGCCCAAGAGATGGCCCAAGACACTGGCCAGCCCACAGTCACCACTTGTTATAACAAAGAGTGCTGGCCATCAGATTGTAATCCGTGTGAGTTCATCCAACGGTTGATATTACTCAGAAATGTGTTTCTTTGAGAATGTTCGAGAGAGTGTATAAATACATTGTTATTTCTCTCTCTTCTCACTTTACTTTACTCTCTGATATTATTCTCTCAAAACCCTCATCCTCTCAGATTCGTTTAGGTCTAGCTTGATTTCCAGATTCATCTTGAATCTGTAAATCGTTGAGTGTGTAGATTCTTTGTAGAAGGTTATTATTTGTAAACCTTTTCTTTATTGTTTGAGAGTGGTTGTGAGGAGTTCTTTGTATCAGTTTGTAATTAGGGTTCATAACATTTGGGTTGGGATCTTGAATAAATCTTGTTTTACAAGTTTCATATCATGTTTTTAACATATTACTTTCTTTTTCCCCTTCATGTCAGATATTTTGGAGTTGCAACAGTTGGCCTTCATTGCAGCTGATAACGGAACACGACTAGCTACTCCTGGTTCTCTTTTTGTCCGTCTGAGCATAAACCTGTCCCCACTTGCGTCCGAACTTCCTTCACACTACCTGCCATTTGTGAAGATTTTAAAAGAAGTCGGCGTTGAGGACATGCTATCTGTTTCTTGTGCAACGAATATTCTTTCAAATTTTCATAAATCTTGTGGTTATTTTCGGCTTAATCCAAACGAACTCCACGCAGTAATTGAACTTCTGCAGTTTCTCTGTGATGAGACCATAGATTCACAGACACCAGACAGACCCGGTTGGAGAGCCGAGTTGGTTGTCCCTGATGATGATTGCAGGCTTGTTCAACCAAAAACATGTGTATATATCGATCCACATGGCTCCCAATATGTGAATTTTATTGATTCTTCAAAGCTAAGGTTTGTTCACCATGATGTTTCCGAAAGATTATGTTTGGCCTTTGGCGTAAGAAAGCTTTCTAATGTTGTTGTGCAGGTACTAATCCTAATCAAACTATAATCACTCTCTCTCTATATATATTTTTTTTGTTGTGCTTTAGTTTTATCCCTCACTGTTAGTAATGTAAAGAGACCAACATAACATAGTTATATATTGGATACAAGACATGATTCTGTTTCACTTAATTTTTTAAGCTGATCATTACCTTTTTGCTTCACTTGGGTTCTTTTCCAGGAGCTTGATTATGTTGAACCCCTTCCGACTCTTGAAGAGGCCGGGTCTGTTTCATTGGCTGCCATCAAACTTAAGTTGTTAAGTAGGTCATTCCAGGTTGCTGTATTACGTGTCGTCAACCATTACTCTAGAATTACTTCAGGGTTTAAAAATCCAGATTTCCGGGCACTAAAAAGATCACTTAAATCCATTGCTAAAAGACTAAAGTTAGTGCAGCGTATCTACACCCGGTTTAGGATTCTCCCAAAGTTTGTAGACATCAAACGGGTCGTTATTCCCAGAACCGAAAAGTAGTTCTGGTCACCAAACCCTCTACTATGTTGACCGTTCATGTACTTGTATGTTAATCGCTGAACGACCAAATTACACATCAGTTGTGGATCTTGTTGCAATTGTTGTGAGCCATGTTTTGGGTTCCCCAGTCCCATTACCCATTGGTTCACTATTCCTTTGTCCACAAGGCTCTGAAACCGCACTTGTTAATATCCTCAAACTTTCTTCGGATGAAAGAGCGACAGAAGGTGTGGGTCATGGTACTGGTTTTCTTGGAAGACAATTACTTCCCACAGATGAAAAGAAAGTGGATCTTGATCGCGTAGCACCATTTTGTAAAGGAGAGATAGTGGCCTGGCAAAGTCTAAAAGGAAAGAAACTCAAGTATGGTAGAATTACTCATAATGTAAGACTAAAACCATCAAAATTGAAAAGACCCTATACACTTAAAGTTGAATGTTTTCCAGGAATCACTAGAAGTATTACTAGTTCTCGTGTTTTCCACTTCGGATATCTCACAATTAAAGAAGATTCTTCCACACTTGGGATGCCTGTAGAGAGCGATAACATACTTCGCAGTATGCAGCAGGTCCAGCAATCACAATCATCTGTAGGAGTGAATTTAAGAAATCAGGTATTTTCTGTTATATTACATATGGTTAGTTTTTGTCATGAGAGTGAAGGTCTAATGCTTTTGCTTTTTAGCTTCGTACCCCAAACGATGTACAAAGCTCTTAATTTACATTTTATGAACTTTAGATTCTAGAACCACTTCACTTGATATTTTGGTAATATTTGAAGCCTGATAAGGCATTATTGATTATCCTGTTTTGACAGATACATGCAGTTAAAGAAGTTGAAGTTGGTCGTGTACCAACTGAGGAGTTTGATCAATCAGTTGTAGAGATGTTCTCGGTTTCTGGAATCAATATGGAGACAGAGAGGCAGTGCCTCCTCCAAACAACTCTGTCACTGAACCATCGGTTAAATGAATCTCAGGCAGCACTTGTGCTCCAGCAGGTCTGCATTTTAATTACAAACTTATATACTCTTGTCTGCGTCAGCATAAGTACGTACTTGAGCCACCGTATATGTTGCAAGATTATATGCTTTTCAACTGCTAGCGATTATACACACATACATGCATATACATACATATATATATATATATATATATATATATATAGAGAGAGAGAGAGAGAGAGAGATATAGATGTTTGATATAGAGAAGCGCAAAGGTTTAAGATATTTAAGTATTAATTCGTTCATATCTTGTGGCATATCTCCAGGAAAAGTTAGAGATGTCAACAAAAGAAGCTAACACAGCTAAAAGAGCATTAGAAATAGCACTGCAATGCCAATCTGTTTAACAGGTGAAATAGATTTTACTTTAGTTCCTTGTGGTCATGAGCTATGCCGTACATGCACATCCGACATCACCTGCTGTCCAATCTGTGGAGTTGAGCTTCTTAAAGCAATGAAATTATATCGGCCTTAGTAGGTTCAAGTTGTGAAGATCTATCTATGTTTGCCATTGTTTCTTTTATTAATTAAAGCAGCTGATTCATTTCCTAAGATAATTTGGTTCTACGTAGCCATGTACTTTCCTAATTTCCTAATCATGTGTCACTAGAATAAAGATTCGATCATTACCACAACAAGTTTCTGTAGTGTAAAAATATATGAATCTATACTGATATTTACCAACAATCTCAATATCAATAACAAGAACACAAGACAGAGATGTAGTGACAGAAAACGGTGACAAAATCTTATTATTACCAACCCAAAACTTTACCCAACCAAACCCTAGATCTCTACAATCGTAGAGATCTTTAATACAATACAAGGTTAGAGATCGTCTGATTAATAATATCAGAAGATCATCTAACTAAGGAAACAAATACAAAGAAATAATAGAGTACAAACCACAAACCCTAATCTAGAGAGGATACAAGACGAATGAGAAAGAAAATCTGAGCGCTAAAGAAGCTCACGAATGAAGTACACAAGTATTTATAGCTGAAGTACATTGAACCCAGAGAAAACACACTCGTACACAATCTCCACCATTGGATCATAATCACACGGATCGTTCACAAATGAACGATCAGGATTAAAGCCTGATAGGTATCTCGAACACAAGGCTTTTAAGCCTTCTTCTCATAAAGCCCAATGTCTTATAGGCCCAATACAATTCCTGCAATATTAATAGAAGCCCAACAGAACAACATAACAACAGTCCTATATTAGGCCCAACATTTGATTTATATATTTTAACATGCCCAACACACATCGAAATGCATTGGATGCTAGTAAATACATTTCACACAAATATATATGCTAGTAAAATACATTCATAGTCATTATAAATCTCCAGAAATAAACTAACAAAACCGTCAAAAACCATAATATTACGATTTACACCGTAAAAGTTATGATTGCGTTTACCAAAAAAAAAAAAAAAAAAAAAATCATGAGTGGATAATTAAGTTGATTACAAATTAAACTCGCATTTTCAAGATAAAGGAATGTTTTATGAGTTTATCTGTAGCCCAGTTCTTAAATTATCAAACCCGAATTGGCCGGGCCTAGTACCTTAGTATTATCTATATCTATATCTATATCTATATCTATACTATATTATAAAGCATTTCCCAAGGACTTCTTAAAATATAAGAGGTACATGTTTAATCACATATGGTACAACACACAATGCATATAACAGCAACTTTTTGAGGGTAAAATTGTCTTTTAAACACCATATTAATCAAAAGGTAATCAAGAGTCATGAGATGTTTATGAAACCTAGGGTCTGTTTGGTATGGGGTAATGGAATGGAAGAGGGAATGGAATGGACGAGGTAATGGAATGGACAAGGTAATGGAATGGATCATTACCATTCCATGTCTTGTTTGGTTGCCATGTGGGAATGAAACAAAACATTATTTTGTGTTGTTGGATAGGCATGAAAAGACGAAAGAATAAAATCGGTGGTTAGTGGCGGTGGTGGGTGGTGGTCAGTGGCGATGATGGTGGTGGTGATATGTGGTGGTAGCGACGGTGGTGGGTGGTGGCAGCGACGGTGGAAGGTGGAGGTGTATGGTCGTGATGGTGGTGGTGGGTGATGGTGGTGGGCGGCGGTGGGTGATGGTGGTGGGCGGCGGTGGGTGGTGTTGGATGGCGGCGGTGGGTAGGTGACGGTGGTGGGTGGCGGCGGTGGGTGATGGTGGTGGGCGGCGGTGGGTGGTGTTGGATGGCGGCGGTGGGTAGGTGACGGTGGTGGGTGGCGGCGACGGTGATGGGTAGGTGGGTGAAGGTAGCGTGTGGCGGTAGCGGTAGCAGGTGGCAGTAGCGGTGGTGGGCGACGGTGGTGGGTGGTGGCGGCAGCGGTGGTGGGCGACGGTGGTGGGTGGTGACGGTGGTGGTGGGTGGTGGCGACAGCGGTAGTGGGTGGTGACAATGGTGGTGAGTGGTGGGTGGTGGGTTATGGTGTTGTTAGTAAATGATGAATGAGGGATGGAATGAAAAAAAAGCATGGGGGGTGGATGGAATGGTTTTGAGGGAATGGAATGCCTTGTGGAATGGGTGATTCCATTCCTTTAACCAACCAAACACACTATTTTTCATTACCTCGTAATGGTCCATTCCATTCCCCCTTCCATTCCACCATACCAAACGCTACCCTAATGACATTCAATTCTACATAAGTTTAAACACATTAAATAGAACACATATAAAAAATAATTCATAATGCTACATGTTTTGTTATAATCTTTTATATAGAATTAGGTACTTTATAATAGTTAAAGTTTCATAAACCTGAAAATACTATATAGAAATTGAGAAATCAATAATGAAAGTCGTGTTTTTAATCATGACGTAACGATTTGAATTCCGAAATTACTACGTATGGCTAATCTGATCTAAACTATATGGTCACCGGATTTATGATCGGAGAAGGAAGATTATGTTTATAATGAATTTTGAACAAAGATATTAAGAAATATTCATATAAAAGGAGTGGACAATAAAAAAAAATTAATTATTAATAATGGGTCTTCTTCTTGAGTACTTAATCTCAAGTTTATATTTCCAGCTCAAGTAAATTTTTCGGTTATTTATCGAAACCAGTTGGACCGATGTTCATAACCGATTAACCAAACTGGAACAAATGAATAATTGAAACCAATCGGTTTTTTTAAATATCTTAATTGAAAGTTTTGGTTTTGGTTATGGCTCAAAATCGAAGTGAACTAAACAACAGCTTGTAAACACCCTTAAATGTTTGTACAAGATAATATTAAATTTTTTTATAAGTAAATTTGTATTATCTTATTTAGATACTTAAGTATATACTAGGAGAAGGAGGAAGAAGAAGAGTGGTGGTGGTGGTACCCAAATTTAATTAGTGTTTAAGACAATTGAGTTAAAAATAACATTTTCTAAAAGAGACTTGGAGACACCCGCTGCATCGCGCGGGCTAACCCACTAGTAGCTAGTTAGTTAAAACATTAGTTCGGGCTTGTGTTTTAGTTGTTAGGTTTGTGTTGGGCCTTTGGCCGCAAAACCAGTTTTACATGTCCATGATCACAAAAGGCGCAAGAGTTTTTTTTTTTTTTTTTTTTTTTTTTTTTTTTTTTTTTAAGAATGGTGCTTATCTCTTTTACACTCTGTTCCAGAGTTTCATTAAAGGATTGAAGAGAAAGGATCTCCCTTTTCTTCCTTTCTCTCAAATTCCTTTCAAATTGGAAATATTGAAAATCACCCTAAAAACCTCTCTATTATACCTCTCATTCCCTCCCTTTCCCTCCTACAAAAAAACTCTGGAACACATTTTTTTCCCACTTCCTTTCCAATCCTTTCTCTTCTACCCTTTAATGAAACTCTGGAACAGAGTGTAAGTGTTTTCACAACTAGTCCTTGTTGGGTTTAATCGTAAGGGCAAAAGTGTCTTTTAATAGTTGGTTAATTAATTAAGTAAATTAGGTTTGTTTTTAATAGTTTAGTCGGTCAAAGTCAGGAGTAGTCGGTGTCACGAAGTTTCAATTTGATTCTATAAGTGTGGGGAGTTTATTTTATTAATTTATTAAGTATTTGAATTGAATGTGTTTAGGAATAGGTAAAGTACTAGTATAAATATAGGTCAAATTTATGTAATAGTTAAGCAATTTTCAAGTTAATAATAAACTTCCGATCAGTGCATCAATTTTATCTTTTCCTTTTCTTTTCTTGGAGCTGTTTATATTACAACAAATAGGGAAAAATGGATTTTAATACTCCTAACTATCGTCTGTTGGCGGATATCACTCTCAACTTTTACTTTGGCCAATAGCTTTCCCAACTTTCAACTTAGTTTGTTTAACTAACGACGGTCTAACCTGGTTAGTGTTCGTGGCCAAAATGTGAAAACCAAAATTTTAGGACATTTTTGAAACATTTAATTATTATTATTATTAAAAAACTATTATTATAATAATGTATTAAAAATTTATTATTAAAATATTATTATTTTTTAAAATTTTTATAAATCCCCCCCCCCTCTTTTGTCTCTCTAAACCATCTCCCACAAACCACCACCACCACCGACCTTAACCACCACCACTGAACCTTAACCACCACCACCCGACCTCAATAACCCACCACCGACCTCAATAACCCACCAATTGACCACCTACCACGTAACCAAAGAAGCTTTCCGAACTCAAGATTTTACGAATTAACCAAATATTTTCAAAAGCATGCTCAAACCACTTTCAATATTCCCACAAAACCTAAATTGTAGCAAACGTTAAACTCCTCTCGGTCCCTAATTCACAAAAGCTGAAAAACCCTAATTTTCAAAACCCACCCAAACCACACCAAATTTCTCCCAAAAACTTATATGGTAGCAAGAAAGCTGGATCCATAATTTTCAAAACCCATTAAAATCAAACTAAATTACCCTTAAAATCCAAACGCTGCGTCTCCCTCTCTACGAACAGGTTATGAAGATGCCACCAATTGACCACCTATCCATGAACAAGTTATGGGAGTATTATCGGAGGGGTGTGGTCGGAGCTTCGCCGGAGATGGTGGCCGAAGCTCCTCCACCGGAGATGGTGGAGGCGGTGGTTGGGGATGGTGGTGGAGGCGGTGGTTGGGGATGGTGGTGGAGGTAGTGGTTGGTGGGGATGGCTGTTTGTCACAAGAAGAAGAAGAAAGAGGGGTGGGGGATTTATAATAAGGTAATAAAAAAAAGTTTCAAAAAGGTCCTTTAAGTTTACGTTTTTACATTTGTGCCACGTACATTGTCCATTAAGTTTAGGTTTTTACATTTTGGCCATGAAAACTAACCAGGTTAGACCTCCGTTAGTTTGGGGGTGATGGAACAAACTAAGTTGAAAGTTGGGAGTGCTATTGGCCAAAGTGAAAGTTGAGAGTGATATCCGCGAACAGACGATAGTTGGGAGTATTTAAATCCATTTTCCCCAACAAATATATTGATATCCATTAGAGCATTCAAAATAGATGCTCTATATTAGTGTGAGGAAGACCTTTATATTATATAGAGTGAGTATAAGTGGTTGTGAGTAGAGGAGAGAGAAAATATATAAAGGATACACTGTTTATCAGTAAATTTAGAGGAGACCCTGTTCATCCTCTATAATTTTTTAATATTTTTTTAAAGTGGTTGTAAGTAGGGGAGAGAGAAAAGGTAATGATAAAGTATAGAATAAGTATTATTAAATAGAAAAAGGAGAGAGAAAGGTAGTGATTTTTAGTGTAATTATTAAGATGGAGATGAAGTATCTAGTGTGAATGCTATTATTCTGTTTTTTTATTTGTGTTTGCATGTGCTTTTTGGTTTATTAAGATAAATGATGCACAATTTTGCTTCTTATGTCGCCTTTATGGTTGATACCTTGAATTGATGTAAAATTTTCACCAATTTAGAACTGAAAAATCATCATTATCGTCTAGGGCTTCCTGTGATTTGAATATTAGGAAGTGTTTAAGTGTACAATTAGTCGCCATTTTTTATAGGTCAAAGCAATGGTTTTTTTTACCCGAGTCACAAGTATCGATTCAATCTGATAATCATGTTAAACTCACTAGAATTTTGCGGTGGTTTGGGTTTGTTTCTTGAAATGGCGATGGATACGAACCTCCTCTTTCTTACATTCTGTATTGAAAAGTTTGAGGATGCACACCAACTGTTTGACGAAATGCTTTAACCAGTTTGGTGCTTGATGAAATGTTTTGTTTTCAGGTTCATACTTTCGATGCTACAATTATTTATGTTTTGTTGCTAAAAGTTTTTCATTAGATGTTTTTGTTATTATTTTGAGCAGCCTTGTGGTCTGTCCTTTTAGTGTAATTTTTTTGGCCTAATGATATAGTTTGTTGCTTACAACTATGTTTATCGGTTTACCTTGTTGAGAAACAACATTGGATGAATGAGGTCCTACTATATCATATTTGAAAGCTATCTTACTCATCAATAACATGTATTTGTTTTGCAAGGGTTTTCCTTAAGGTATTTTTCATATATCTCTACCTCTCTTACCACTCTCTAGATTACAAAAGCCTAAAATCAATGTTACATTGAAGTAGTGAAGAAAGATCTCAAACTCAAATTTCTAGTACGTTTAGAGGTTGGTTTTTGGATTCGGTTGAGCTTGTGTTTTTTTTTTTTTTTTTTTTTTTTTTTTTTTTGTTGAAGTGTTGAACATGATTTATCATAAAGCATTTGAAACTTATTTACTATCAGATGGTTAAATTCTTTTTTTTTTATTTCTAGTTGTTGTAACTTCAACATAAGTTCAAATCCTTGTAAACTAAAACCATAGATAAAAACACATGCTCGTTATTTAGGGTTTTACACATACTGAGGTGTGCATTGATGATGGTATGAATGTGTGTTGTGGACAAATTAATTGTTTGAAAGTGTCGCTATCTATGTAATAAATATTCTTATTTCCATCCATTGAAGAATGATATTATTTATTTGTACATTCAAAACCCTAAAAACGTGGTCTATGTTTTCCAAGATGAGTCCAAAAAAGGTCTACGCACTTTTATAATATTTTAGGAAACTTACGCTGATACCTTTAGATATGATAAACATGCAAAAACAATAATAAAACAAACAGAATAAAACAAACTTTTAGCAATTTAAATATTTTTTTTTCTACAGTTTGAAGTGTTAATGGATAAATCAATCCATGAAGAGGACAAACCTTCTTCTTCTTCATTAGAATCTGAATCCACGGAATTACCAGAAACACAAGAAGCTGAGAGACAACCAGCCCAAGAAACCCATCAAATACCAGTAACTCAAACTCATCATATCCCTCCAATCCAAGATGTCGAGCCTTCTTCACCGGAATCCCAGAAATCCCTCAAACGTCACAAACCCAAGAAAACCCACCTGCCCAACACACCCCACCATACCAAGAAAACCTCGAAATAACTGAAGAAAACTCACCAACTCAACAAAGCACTACTGCAGACAACCTGCCACCACAAGTAACTCCCGAAATATCTGAAGAAAACTCACCACTACAACAGAATACCCTGAAATGACTGAAGAAAACTCACCACCGCAACAGAGCTGCGGGGTTAACTGAAGCCATAGGAGGGGCAGACAACGGTCCGCCCTGTGTAGAAGAAACCAGTGTGAACCCCGGAGGGTGTTCCACTTGTATTTCCTCATCCACGGATTCAGCTGAAAGATGATCACGTTTTCATTTGCTATTCCTCTAGGATCGTGTGGAGTGTTGAATGTTGTGACCACTTGGGCTTCTTATTTTGATACCATTTGGTCGGGTGGGAAAGGTAACTCTCTACCTTAATTCCGTCCCACGGATGGCGCCAATGAAGAAACAAGAACCTGGTACTCGTCGAATCTTCTAGATGATACAGAGAGATCCTTTCAAACTGTCCCAAATGTACGAAGCCGTCTCTATTACAAAAAAGAACACCGTTAGGACTCGCCACATGATTGGGGGTTTTCCTGTGACCACCCTCCGGCGTGAGAATAAGTATGGCTCTTAAGCAATGTAGATAGTGAGAAGACAATGATAAAGAAATAGTGAATGCCCTTACGTTTTACCTCGAAGCTCCTTTTATAGCTGAGGATAAAGTTGTTTGTTAGTCAACCTTCTTTCGAAAAGGAAGGAGATAATCATTACCGGTTTATTAGCACAAAGATCTCGTTGATAGTTACTCCTTATTTGACCGTTGTGTTGACTGCCTTGACTCCTTCAAATTGGTTAGGCCTTGTATATTGGGCCTTTTTCCAGATGGGCTAGGCTATTATGGTGTGGGCAGTTTGGTTTAACTGGGCCCTACCTCGTTACTAACCACTTCCAAATCTAAGTTTATAATTAAAAGAGATGGGATTTTTACCTTGGTTCATCGGAGGTTGTTACTAAACCTTTCGAAATCCCCATTTTTCAAGATATCTATAATTTGAGACGGAGACGTCTCAAACTTCACACCAGAGACGTCTCCGATAACAAATCTGGTGACGTCTTCGGTGTGAGATTTGAGACGTCTCCGTCTCCGGTGTGGCTCTGTCAGTTCGAGTGGTGGTGGAACTAATTTGATGAGGTGGTGGTGTACGAAAGAGATGGTTTAGAGTGATGATTGGTGATGATTAGTTAAGTGAACAGTAACTATTTGCGGAAGTCTGATCATGTCTGCAGAAGCGCGGAAGCTTATTACTTGGGTCCTCCGACACCGAAGAAGAAGCGGTGGACCGCCTACGGTAGCGGCGAAAGACAGAGAGCCACCAAAGAATGGGTATTTCCGGTCAGCGGAGATCGAAATATTTTTTGCAAGACATAAGGCTTGTTAAAAAGTATAATAATAAAATAGGGATATGAATGTAAATTACTACCATTTTTTATTACATATAGTGAGGTACTGAACGTTATTATATCCACAACAAACATTCCCTCTCTCACCTCTCTCTCTCTCTACCTCTCTTACCACTCTCTAGATTACAGAAGCCTAAAATCAATGTTGGCTCATTAAAATCATCTTTCACTTTCTTTTCTTTCTTTCAATCCGTTACATTGAAGTAGTGAAGAAAGATCTCGAACTCAAATTTCTAGTACGTTTAGAGGTTGGTTTTTGGATTCGGTTGAGCTTGTTTTTTTTTTTTTTTTTTTTTTTTTTGTTGAAGTGTTGAACATGATTTATCATAAAGCATTTGAAACTTATTTACTATCAGATGGTTAAATCCTTTTTTTTTTGATTTCTAGTTGTTGTAACTTCAACATATGTTCAAATCCTTGTAAACTTAAACCATAGATAAAAACACATGCTCGTTACTTAGGGTTTTACACATACTGAGGTGTGCATTAATGATGGTATGAATGTGTGTTGTGGACAAATTAATTGTTTGAAAGTGTCGCTATCTATGTAATAAATATTCTTATTTCTATCCATTGAAGAATGATATTATTTATTTGTACATTCAAAACCCTAAAAACGTGGTCTATGATTTCCAAGATGAGTCCAAAAAAGGTCTACGCACTTTTATAATATTTTAGGAAACTTACGCTGATACCTTTAGATATGATAACCATGCAAAAACAATAATAAAACAAACAGAATAAAACAAACTTTTAGCAATTTAAATATTTTTTTTTTCTACAGTTTGAAGTGTTAATGGATAAATCAATCCATGAAGAGGACAAACCTTCTTCTTCTTCATCAGAATCTGAATCCACTGAATTACCAGAAACACAAGAAGCTGAGAGACAACCAGCCCAAGAAACCCATCAAATACCAGTAACTCAAACTCATCATATCCCGCCAATCCAAGATGACGAGCCTTCTTCATTAGAGTCTTAATCAACAGAACTACCAAAAACGCAAGAAGAAAGACAACCAGTAACTCAAACTCATCATATCCCTCCAATCCAAGATGTCGAGCCTTCTTCACCGGAATCCCAGAAATCCCTCAAACGTCACAAACCCAAGAAAACCCACCTGCCCAACACACCCCACCATACCAAGAAAACCTCGAAATAACTGAAGAAAACTCACCAACTCAACAAAGCACTACTGCAGACAACCTGCCACCACAAGTAACTCCCGAAATATCTGAAGAAAACTCACCACCTCAACACACCACTACAACAGAATACCCTGAAATGACTGAAGAAAACTCACCACCGCAACAGAGCTGCGGGGGTAACTGAAGCCATAGGTGGGGCAGACAACGGTCCGCCCTGTGTAGAAGAAACCAGTGTGAACCCCGGAGGGTGTTCCACTTGTATTTCCTCATCCACGGATTCAGCTGAAAGATGATCACGTTTTCATTTGCTTTCCTCTAGGATCGTGTGGAGTGTTGAATGTTGTGACCACTTGGGCTTCTTATTTTGATACCATTTGGTCGGGTGGGAAAGGTAACTCTCTACCTTAATTCCGTCCCACGGATGGCGCCAATGAAGAAACAAGAACCTGGTACTCGTCGAATCTTCTAGATGATACAGAGAGATCCTTTCAAACTGTCCCAAATGTACGAAGCCGTCTCTATTACAAAAAAGAACACCGTTAGGACTCGCCACATGATTGGGGGTTTTCCTGTGACCACCCTCCGGCGTGAGAATAAGTATGGCTCTTAAGCAATGTAGATAGTGAGAAGACAATGATAAAGAAATAGTGAATGCCCTTACGTTTTACCTCGAAGCTCCTTTTATAGCTGAGGATAAAGTTGTTTGTTAGTCAACCTTCTTTCGAAAAGGAAGGAGATAATCATTACCGGTTTATTAGCACAAAGATCTCGTTGATAGTTACTCCTTATTTGACCGTTGTGTTGACTGCCTTGACTCCTTCAAATTGGTTAGGCCTTGTATATTGGGCCTTTTTCCAGATGGGCTAGGCTATTATGGTGTGGGCCAGTTTGGTTTAACCGGGCCCTACCTCGTTACTAACCACTTCCAAATCTAAGTTTATAATTAAAAGAGATGGGATTTTTACCTTGGTTCATCGGAGGTTGTTACTAAACCTTTCGAAATCCCCATTGTTCAAGATATCTATAATTTGAGACGGAGACGTCTCAAACTTCACACCAGAGACGTCTCCGATAACAAATCTGGTGACGTCTTCGGTGTGAGATTTGAGACGTCTCCGTCTCCGGTGTGGCTCTGTCAGTTCGAGTGGTGGTGGAACTAATTTGATGAGGTGGTGGTGTACGAAAGAGATGGTTTAGAGTGATGATTGGTGATGATTAGTTAAGTGAACAGTAACTATTTGCGGAAGTCTGATCATGTCTGCAGAAGCGCGGAAGCTTATTACTTGGGTCCTCCGACACCGAAGAAGAAGCGGTGGACCGCCTACGGTAGCGGCGAAAGACAGAGAGCCACCAAAGAATGGGTATTTCCGGTCAGCGGAGATCGAAATATTTTTTGCAAGACATAAGGCTTGTTAAAAAGTATAATAATAAAATAGGGATATGAATGTAAATTACTACCATTTTTTATTACATATAGTGAGGTACTGAACGTTATTATATCCACAACAAACATTCCCTCTCTCACCTCTCTCTCTCTCTACCTCTCTTACCACTCTCTAGATTACAGAAGCCTAAAATCAATGTTGGCTCATTAAAATCATCTTTCACTTTCTTTTCTTTCTTTCAATCCGTTACATTGAAGTAGTGAAGAAAGATCTCGAACTCAAATTTCTAGTACGTTTAGAGGTTGGTTTTTGGATTCGGTTGAGCTTGTTTTTTTTTTTTTTTTTTTTTTTTTTTTGTTGAAGTGTTGAACATGATTTATCATAAAGCATTTGAAACTTATTTACTATCAGATGGTTAAATCCTTTTTTTTTTTATTTCTAGTTGTTGTAACTTCAACATATGTTCAAATCCTTGTAAACTTAAACCATAGATAAAAACACATGCTCGTTACTTAGGGTTTTACACATACTGAGGTGTGCATTAATGATGGTATGAATGTGTGTTGTGGACAAATTAATTGTTTGAAAGTGTCGCTATCTATGTAATAAATATTCTTATTTCTATCCATTGAAGAATGATATTATTTATTTGAACATTCAAAACCCTAAAAATGTGGTCTATGATTTCCAAGATGAGTCCAAAAAAGGTCTACGCACTTTTATAATATTTTAGGAAACTTACGCTGATACCTTTAGATATGATAACCATGCAAAAACAATAATAAAACAAACAGAATAAAACAAACTTTTAGCAATTTAAATATTTTTTTTTTCTACAGTTTGAAGTGTTAATGGATAAATCAATCCATGAAGAGGACAAACCTTTTCTTCTTCATCAGAATCTGAATCCACTGAATTACCAGAAACACAAGAAGCTGAGAGACAACCAGCCCAAGAAACCCATCAAATACCAGTAACTCAAACTCATCATATCCCGCCAATCCAAGATGACGAGCCTTCTTCATTAGAGTCTCAATCGACAGAACTACCAAAAACGCAAGAAGAAAGACAACCAGTAACTCAAACTCATCATATCCCTCCAATCCAAGATGTCGAGCCTTCTTCACCGGAATCCCAGAAATCCCTCAAACGTCACAAACCCAAGAAAACCCACCTGCCCAACACACCCCACCATACCAAGAAAACCTCGAAATAACTGAAGAAAACTCACCAACTCAACAAAGCACTACTGCAGACAACCTGCCACCACAAGTAACTCCCGAAATATCTGAAGAAAACTCACCACCTCAACACACCACTACAACAGAAAACCCTGAAATGACTGAAGAAAACTCACCACCGCAACAGAGCTGCGGGGGTAACTGAAGCCATAGGTGGGGCAGACAACGGTCCGCCCTGTGTAGAAGAAACCAGTGTGAACCCCGGAGGGTGTTCCACTTGTATTTCCTCATCCACGGATTCAGCTGAAAGATGATCACGTTTTCATTTGCTATTCCTCTAGGATCGTGTGGAGTGTTGAATGTTGTGACCACTTGGGCTTCTTATTTTGATACCATTTGGTTGGGTGGGAAAGGTAACTCTCTACCTTAATTCCGTCCCACGGATGGCGCCAATGAAGAAACAAGAACCTGGTACTCGTCGAATCTTCTAGATGATACAGAGAGATCCTTTCAAACTGTCCCAAATGTACGAAGCCGTCTCTATTACAAAAAAGAACACCGTTAGGACTCGCCACATGATTGGGGGTTTTCCTGTGACCACCCTCCGGCGTGAGAATAAGTATGGCTCTTAAGCAATGTAGATAGTGAGAAGACAATGATAAAGAAATAGTGAATGCCCTTACGTTTTACCTCGAAGCTCCTTTTATAGCTGAGGATAAAGTTGTTTGTTAGTCAACCTTCTTTCGAAAAGGAAGGAGATAATCATTACCGGTTTATTAGCACAAAGATCTCGTTGATAGTTACTCCTTATTTGACCGTTGTGTTGACTGCCTTGACTCCTTCAAATTGGTTAGGCCTTGTATATTGGGCCTTTTTCCAGATGGGCTAGGCTATTATGGTGTGGGCCAGTTTGGTTTAACTGGGCCCTACCTCGTTACTAACCACTTCCAAATCTAAGTTTATAATTAAAAGAGATGGGATTTTTACCTTGGTTCATCGGAGGTTGTTACTAAACCTTTCGAAATCCCCATTGTTCAAGATATCTATAATTTGAGACGGAGACGTCTCAAACTTCACACCAGAGACGTCTCCGATAACAAATCTGGTGACGTCTTCGGTGTGAGATTTGAGACGTCTCCGTCTCCGGTGTGGCTCTGTCAGTTCGAGTGGTGGTGGAACTAATTTGATGAGGTGGTGGTGTACGAAAGAGATGGTTTAGAATGATGATTGGTGATGATTAGTTAAGTGAACAGTAACTATTTGCGGAAGTCTGATCATGTCTGCAGAAGCGCGGAAGCTTATTACTTGGGTCCTCCGACACCGAAGAAGAAGCGGTGGACCGCCTACGGTAGCGGCGAAAGACAGAGAGCCACCAAAGAATGGGTATTTCCGGTCAGCGGAGATCGAAATATTTTTTGCAAGACATAAGGCTTGTTAAAAAGTATAATAATAAAATAGGGATATGAATGTAAATTACTACCATTTTTTATTACATATAGTGAGGTACTGAACGTTATTATATCCACAACAAACATTCCCTCTCTCACCTCTCTCTCTCTACCTCTCTTACCACTCTCTAGATAACAGAAGCCTAAAATCAATGTTGGCTCATTAAAATCATCTTTCACTTTCTTTTCTTTCTTTCAATCCGTTACATTGAAGTAGTGAAGAAAGATCTCGAACTCAAATTTCTAGTACGTTTAGAGGTTGGTTTTTGGATTCGGTTGAGCTTGTTTTTTTTTTTTTTTTTTTTTTTTTTTGTTGAAGTGTTGAACATGATTTATCATAAAGCATTTGAAACTTATTTACTATCAGATGGTTAAATCCTTTTTTTTTGATTTCTAGTTGTTGTAACTTCAACATATGTTCAAATCCTTGTAAACTAAACCATAGATAAAAACACATGCTCGTTACTTAGGGTTTTACACATACTGAGGTGTGCATTAATGATGGTATGAATGTGTGTTGTGGACAAATTAATTGTTTGAAAGTGTCGCTATCTATGTAAAAAATATTCTTATTTCTATCCATTGAAGAATGATATTATTTATTTGTACATTCAAAACCCTAAAAACGTGGTCTATGATTTCCAAGATGAGTCCAAAAAAGGTCTACGCACTTTTATAATATTTTAGGAAACTTACGCTGATACCTTTAGATATGATAACCATGCAAAAACAATAATAAAACAAACAGAATAAAACAAACTTTTAGCAATTTAAATATTTTTTTTTTCTACAGTTTGAAGTGTTAATGGATAAATCAATCCATGAAGAGGACAAACCTTCTTCTTCTTCATCAGAATCTGAATCCACTGAATTACCAGAAACACAAGAAGCTGAGAGACAACCAGCCCAAGAAACCCATCAAATACCAGTAACTCAAACTCATCATATCCCGCCAATCCAAGATGACGAGCCTTCTTCATTAGAGTCTCAATCGACTGAACTACCAAAAACGCAAGAAGAAAGACAACCAGTAACTCAAACTCATCATATCCCTCCAATCCAAGATGTCGAGCCTTCTTCACCGGAATCCCAGAAATCCCTCAAACGTCACAAACCCAAGAAAACCCACCTGCCCAACACACCCCACCATACCAAGAAAACCTCGAAATAACTGAAGAAAACTCACCAACTCAACAAAGCACTACTGCAGACAACCTGCCACCACAAGTAACTCCCGAAATATCTGAAGAAAACTCACCACCTCAACACACCACTACAACAGAAAACCCTGAAATGACTGAAGAAAACTCACCACCGCAACAGAGCTGCGGGGGTAACTGAAGCCATAGGTGGGGCAGACAACGGTCCGCCCTGTGTAGAAGAAACCAGTGTGAACCCCGGAGGGTGTTCCACTTGTATTTCCTCATCCACGGATTCAGCTGAAAGATGATCACGTTTTCATTTGCTATTCCTCTAGGATCGTGTGGAGTGTTGAATGTTGTGACCACTTGGGCTTCTTATTTTGATACCATTTGGTCGGGTGGGAAAGGTAACTCTCTACCTTAATTCCGTCCCACGGATGGCGCCAATGAAGAAACAAGAACCTGGTACTCGTCGAATCTTCTAGATGATACAGAGAGATCCTTTCAAACTGTCCCAAATGTACGAAGCCGTCTCTATTACAAAAAAGAACACCGTTAGGACTCGCCACATGATTGGGGGTTTTCCTGTGACCACCCTCCGGCGTGAGAATAAGTATGGCTCTTAAGCAATGTAGATAGTGAGAAGACAATGATAAAGAAATAGTGAATGCCCTTACGTTTTACCTCGAAGCTCCTTTTATAGCTGAGGATAAAGTTGTTTGTTAGTCAACCTTCTTTCGAAAAGGAAGGAGATAATCATTACCGGTTTATTAGCACAAAGATCTCGTTGATAGTTACTCCTTATTTGACCGTTGTGTTGACTGCCTTGACTCCTTCAAATTGGTTAGGCCTTGTATATTGGGCCTTTTTCCAGATGGGCTAGGCTATTATGGTGTGGGCCAGTTTGGTTTAACTGGGCCCTACCTCGTTACTAACCACTTCCAAATCTAAGTTTATAATTAAAAGAGATGGGATTTTTACCTTGGTTCATCGGAGGTTGTTACTAAACCTTTCGAAATCCCCATTGTTCAAGATATCTATAATTTGAGACGGAGACGTCTCAAACTTCACACCAGAGACGTCTCCGTAACAAATCTGGTGACGTCTTCGGTGTGAGATTTGAGACGTCTCCGTCTCCGGTGTGGCTCTGTCAGTTCGAGTGGTGGTGGAACTAATTTGATGAGGTGGTGGTGTACGAAAGAGATGGTTTAGAGTGATGATTGGTGATGATTAGTTAAGTGAACAGTAACTATTTGCGGAAGTCTGATCATGTCTGCAGAAGCGCGGAAGCTTATTACTTGGGTCCTCCGACACCGAAGAAGAAGCGGTGGACCGCCTACGGTAGCGGCGAAAGACAGAGAGCCACCAAAGAATGGGTATTTCCGGTCAGCGGAGATCGAAATATTTTTTGCAAGACATAAGGCTTGTTAAAAAGTATAATAATAAAATAGGGATATGAATGTAAATTACTACCATTTTTTATTACATATAGTGAGGTACTGAACGTTATTATATCCACAACAAACATTCCCTCTCTCACCTCTCTCTCTCTACCTCTCTTACCACTCTCTAGATTACAGAAGCCTAAAATCAATGTTGGCTCATTAAAATCATCTTTCACTTTCTTTTCTTTCTTTCAATCCGTTACATTGAAGTAGTGAAGAAAGATCTCGAACTCAAATTTCTAGTACGTTTAGAGGTTGGTTTTTGGATTCGGTTGAGCTTGTTTTTTTTTTTTTTTTTTTTTTTTTTTTTTTTTTGTTGAAGTGTTGAACATGATTTATCATAAAGCATTTGAAACTTATTTACTATCAGATGGTTAAATCTTTTTTTTTTATTTCTAGTTGTTGTAACTTCAACATATGTTCAAATCCTTGTAAACTTAAACCATAGATAAAAACACATGCTCGTTACTTAGGGTTTTACACATACTGAGGTGTGCATTAATGATGGTATGAATGTGTGTTGTGGACAAATTAATTGTTTGAAAGTGTCGCTATCTATGTAATAAATATTCTTATTTCTATCCATTGAAGAATGATATTATTTATTTGTACATTCAAAACCCTAAAAACGTGGTCTATGATTTCCAAGATGAGTCCAAAAAAGGTCTACGCACTTTTATAATATTTTAGGAAACTTACGCTGATACCTTTAGATATGATAACCATGCAAAAACAATAATAAAACAAACAGAATAAAACAAACTTTTAGCAATTTAAATATTTTTTTTTCTACAGTTTGAAGTGTTAATGGATAAATCAATCCATGAAGAGGACAAACCTTCTTCTTCTTCATCAGAATCTGAATCCACTGAATTACCAGAAACACAAGAAGCTGAGAGACAACCAGCCCAAGAAACCCATCAAATACCAGTAACTCAAACTCATCATATCCCGCCAATCCAAGATGACGAGCCTTCTTCATTAGAGTCTCAATCAACAGAACTACCAAAAACGCAAGAAGAAAGACAACCAGTAACTCAAACTCATCATATCCCTCCAATCCAAGATGTCGAGCCTTCTTCACCGGAATCCCAGAAATCCCTCAAACGTCACAAACCCAAGAAAACCCACCTGCCCAACACACCCCACCATACCAAGAAAACCTCGAAATAACTGAAGAAAACTCACCAACTCAACAAAGCACTACTGCAGACAACCTGCCACCACAAGTAACTCCCGAAATATCTGAAGAAAACTCACCACCTCAACACACCACTACAACAGAAAACCCTGAAATGACTGAAGAAAACTCACCACCGCAACAGAGCTGCGGGGGTAACTGAAGCCATAGGTGGGGCAGACAACGGTCCGCCCTGTGTAGAAGAAACCAGTGTGAACCCGGAGGGTGTTCCACTTGTATTTCCTCATCCACGGATTCAGCTGAAAGATGATCACGTTTTCATTTGCTATTCCTCTAGGATCGTGTGGAGTGTTGAATGTTGTGACCACTTGGGCTTCTTATTTTGATACCATTTGGTCGGGTGGGAAAGGTAACTCTCTACCTTAATTCCGTCCCACGGATGGCGCCAATGAAGAAACAAGAACCTGGTACTCGTCGAATCTTCTAGATGATACAGAGAGATCCTTTCAAACTGTCCCAAATGTACGAAGCCGTCTCTATTACAAAAAAGAACACCGTTAGGACTCGCCACATGATTGGGGGTTTTCCTGTGACCACCCTCCGGCGTGAGAATAAGTATGGCTCTTAAGCAATGTAGATAGTGAGAAGACAATGATAAAGAAATAGTGAATGCCCTTACGTTTTACCTCGAAGCTCCTTTTATAGCTGAGGATAAAGTTGTTTGTTAGTCAACCTTCTTTCGAAAAGGAAGGAGATAATCATTACCGGTTTATTAGCACAAAGATCTCGTTGATAGTTACTCCTTATTTGACCGTTGTGTTGACTGCCTTGACTCCTTCAAATTGGTTAGGCCTTGTATATTGGGCCTTTTTCCAGATGGGCTAGGCTATTATGGTGTGGGCCAGTTTGGTTTAACTGGGCCCTACCTCGTTACTAACCACTTCCAAATCTAAGTTTATAATTAAAAGAGATGGGATTTTTACCTTGGTTCATCGGAGGTTGTTACTAAACCTTTCGAAATCCCCATTGTTCAAGATATCTATAATTTGAGACGGAGACGTCTCAAACTTCACACCAGAGACGTCTCCGATAACAAATCTGGTGACGTCTTCGGTGTGAGATTTGAGACGTCTCCGTCTCCGGTGTGGCTCTGTCAGTTCGAGTGGTGGTGGAACTAATTTGATGAGGTGGTGGTGTACGAAAGAGATGGTTTAGAGTGATGATTGGTGATGATTAGTTAAGTGAACAGTAACTATTTGCGGAAGTCTGATCATGTCTGCAGAAGCGCGGAAGCTTATTACTTGGGTCCTCCGACACCGAAGAAGAAGCGGTGGACCGCCTACGGTAGCGGCGAAAGACAGAGAGCCACCAAAGAATGGGTATTTCCGGTCAGCGGAGATCGAAATATTTTTTGCAAGACATAAGGCTTGTTAAAAAGTATAATAATAAAATAGGGATATGAATGTAAATTACTACCATTTTTTATTACATATAGTGAGGTACTGAACGTTATTATATCCACAACAAACATTCCCTCTCTCACCTCTCTCTCTCTCTACCTCTCTTACCACTCTCTAGATTACAGAAGCCTAAAATCAATGTTGGCTCATTAAAATCATCTTTCACTTTCTTTTCTTTCTTTCAATCCGTTACATTGAAGTAGTGAAGAAAGATCTCGAACTCAAATTTCTAGTACGTTTAGAGGTTGGTTTTTGGATTCGGTTGAGCTTGTTTTTTTTTTTTTTTTTTGTTGAAGTGTTGAACATGATTTATCATAAAGCATTTGAAACTTATTTACTATCAGATGGTTAAATCCTTTTTTTATTTCTAGTTGTTGTAACTTCAACATATGTTCAAATCCTTGTAAACTAAAACCATAGATAAAAACACATGCTCGTTACTTAGGGTTTTACACATACTGAGGTGTGCATTAATGATGGTATGAATGTGTGTTGTGGACAAATTAATTGTTTGAAAGTGTCGCTATCTATGTAATAAATATTCTTATTTCTATCCATTGAAGAATGATATTATTTATTTGTACATTCAAAACCCTAAAAACGTGGTCTATGATTTCCAAGATGAGTCCAAAAAAGGTCTACGCACTTTTATAATATTTTAGGAAACTTACGCTGATACCTTTAGATATGATAAACATGCAAAAACAATAATAAAACAAACAGAATAAAACAAACTTTTAGCAATTTAAATATTTTTTTTTCTACAGTTTGAAGTGTTAATGGATAAATCAATCCATGAAGAGGACAAACCTTCTTCTTCTTCATCAGAATCTGAATCCACGGAATTACCAGAAACACAAGAAGCTGAGAGACAACCAGCCCAAGAAACCCATCAAATACCAGTAACTCAAACTCATCATATCCCGCCAATCCAAGATGACGAGCCTTCTTCATTAGAGTCTCAATCGACTGAACTACCAAAAACGCAAGAAGAAAGACAACCAGTAACTCAAACTCATCATATCCCTCCAATCCAAGATGTCGAGCCTTCTTCACCGGAATCCCAGAAATCCCTCAAACGTCACAAACCCAAGAAAACCCACCTGCCCAACACACCCCACCATACCAAGAAAACCTCGAAATAACTGAAGAAAACTCACCAACTCAACAAAGCACTACTGCAGACAACCTGCCACCACAAGTAACTCCCGAAATATCTGAAGAAAACTCACCACCTCAACACACCACTACAACAGAAAACCCTGAAATGACTGAAGAAAACTCACCACCGCAACAGAGCTGCGGGGGTAACTGAAGCCATAGGTGGGGCAGACAACGGTCCGCCCTGTGTAGAAGAAACCAGTGTGAACCCCGGAGGGTGTTCCACTTGTATTTCCTCATCCACGGATTCAGCTGAAAGATGATCACGTTTTCATTTGCTATTCCTCTAGGATCGTGTGGAGTGTTGAATGTTGTGACCACTTGGGCTTCTTATTTTGATACCATTTGGTCGGGTGGGAAAGGTAACTCTCTACCTTAATTCCGTCCCACGGATGGCGCCAATGAAGAAACAAGAACCTGGTACTCGTCGAATCTTCTAGATGATACAGAGAGATCCTTTCAAACTGTCCCAAATGTACGAAGCCGTCTCTATTACAAAAAAGAACACCGTTAGGACTCGCCACATGATTGGGGGTTTTCCTGTGACCACCCTCCGGCGTGAGAATAAGTATGGCTCTTAAGCAATGTAGATAGTGAGAAGACAATGATAAAGAAATAGTGAATGCCCTTACGTTTTACCTCGAAGCTCCTTTTATAGCTGAGGATAAAGTTGTTTGTTAGTCAACCTTCTTTCGAAAAGGAAGGAGATAATCATTACCGGTTTATTAGCACAAAGATCTCGTTGATAGTTACTCCTTATTTGACCGTTGTGTTGACTGCCTTGACTCCTTCAAATTGGTTAGGCCTTGTATATTGGGCCTTTTTCCAGATGGGCTAGGCTATTATGGTGTGGGCCAGTTTGGTTTAACTGGGCCCTACCTCGTTACTAACCACTTCCAAATCTAAGTTTATAATTAAAAGAGATGGGATTTTTACCTTGGTTCATCGGAGGTTGTTACTAAACCTTTCGAAATCCCCATTGTTCAAGATATCTATAATTTGAGACGGAGACGTCTCAAACTTCACACCAGAGACGTCTCCGTCTCCGGTGTGGCTCTGTCAGTTCGAGTGGTGGTGGAACTAATTTGATGAGGTGGTGGTGTACGAAAGAGATGGTTTAGAGTGATGATTGGTGATGATTAGTTAAGTGAACAGTAACTATTTGCGGAAGTCTGATCATGTCTGCAGAAGCGCGTAAGCTTATTACTTGGGTCCTCCGACACCGAAGAAGAAGCGGTGGACCGCCTACGGTAGCGGCGAAAGACAGAGAGCCACCAAAGAATGGGTATTTCCGGTCAGCGGAGATCGAAATATTTTTTGCAAGACATAAGGCTTGTTAAAAAGTATAATAATAAAATAGGGATATGAATGTAAATTACTACCATTTTTTATTACATATAGTGAGGTACTGAACGTTATTATATCCACAACAAACATTCCCTCTCTCACCTCTCTCTCTCTCTACCTCTCTTACCACTCTCTAGATTACAGAAGCCTAAAATCAATGTTGGCTCATTAAAATCATCTTTCACTTTCTTTTCTTTCTTTCAATCCGTTACATTGAAGTAGTGAAGAAAGATCTCGAACTCAAATTTCTAGTACGTTTAGAGGTTGGCTTTTGGATTCGGTTGAGCTTGTTTTTTTTTTTTTTTTTTTTTTTTTTTTTTTTTGTTGAAGTGTTGAACATGATTTATCATAAAGCATTTGAAACTTATTTACTATCAGATGGTTAAATCCTTTTTTTTTATTTCTAGTTGTTGTAACTTCAACATATGTTCAAATCCTTGTAAACTAAAACCATAGATAAAAACACATGCTCGTTACTTAGGGTTTTACACATACTGAGGTGTGCATTAATGATGGTATGAATGTGTGTTGTGGACAAATTAATTGTTTGAAAGTGTCGCTATCTATGTAATAAATATTCTTATTTCTATCCATTGAAGAATGATATTATTTATTTGTACATTCAAAACCCTAAAAACGTGGTCTATGATTTCCAAGATGAGTCCAAAAAAGGTCTACGCACTTTTATAATATTTTAGGAAACTTACGCTGATACCTTTAGATATGATAACCATGCAAAAACAATAATAAAACAAACAGAATAAAACAAACTTTTAGCAATTTAAATATTTTTTTTTTCTACAGTTTGAAGTGTTAATGGATAAATCAATCCATGAAGAGGACAAACCTTCTTCTTATTCATCAGAATCTGAATCCACGGAATTACCAGAAACACAAGAAGCTGAGAGACAACCAGCCCAAGAAACCCATCAAATACCAGTAACTCAAACTCATCATATCCCGCCAATCCAAGATGACGAGCCTTCTTCATTAGAGTCTCAATCAACTGAACTACCAAAAACGCAAGAAGAAAGACAACCAGTAACTCAAACTCATCATATCCCTCCAATCCAAGATGTCGAGCCTCCTTCACCGGAATCCCAGAAATCCCTCAAACGTCACAAACCCAAGAAAACCCACCTGCCCAACACACCCCACCATACCAAGAAAACCTCGAAATAACTGAAGAAAACTCACCAACTCAACAAAGCACTACTGCAGACAACCTGCCACCACAAGTAACTCCCGAAATATCTGAAGAAAACTCACCACCTCAACACACCACTACAACAGAAAACCCTGAAATGACTGAAGAAAACTCACCACCGCAACAGAGCTGCGGGGGTAACTGAAGCCATAGGTGGGGCAGACAACGGTCCGCCCTGTGTAGAAGAAACCAGTGTGAATCCCGGAGGGTGTTCCACTTGTATTTCCTCATCCACGGATTCAGCTGAAAGATGATCACGTTTTCATTTGCTATTCCTCTAGGATCGTGTGGAGTGTTGAATGTTGTGACCACTTGGGCTTCTTATTTTGATACCATTTGGTCGGGTGGGAAAGGTAACTCTCTACCTTAATTCCGTCCCACGGATGGCGCCAATGAAGAAACAAGAACCTGGTACTCGTCGAATCTTCTAGATGATACAGAGAGATCCTTTCAAACTGTCCCAAATGTACGAAGCCGTCTCTATTACAAAAAAGAACACCGTTAGGACTCGCCACATGATTGGGGGTTTTCCTGTGACCACCCTCCGGCGTGAGAATAAGTATGGCTCTTAAGCAATGTAGATAGTGAGAAGACAATGATAAAGAAATAGTGAATGCCCTTACGTTTTACCTCGAAGCTCCTTTTATAGCTGAGGATAAAGTTGTTTGTTAGTCAACCTTCTTTCGAAAAGGAAGGAGATAATCATTACCGGTTTATTAGCACAAAGATCTCGTTGATAGTTACTCCTTATTTGACCGTTGTGTTGACTGCCTTGACTCCTTCAAATTGGTTAGGCCTTGTATATTGGGCCTTTTTCCAGATGGGCTAGGCTATTATGGTGTGGGCCAGTTTGGTTTAACTGGGCCCTACCTCGTTACTAACCACTTCCAAATCTAAGTTTATAATTAAAAGAGATGGGATTTTTACCTTGGTTCATCGGAGGTTGTTACTAAACCTTTCGAAATCCCCATTGTTCAAGATATCTATAATTTGAGACGGAGACGTCTCAAACTTCACACCAGAGACGTCTCCGTCTCCGGTGTGGCTCTGTCAGTTCGAGTGGTGGTGGAACTAATTTGATGAGGTGGTGGTGTACGAAAGAGATGGTTTAGAGTGATGATTGGTGATGATTAGTTAAGTGAACAGTAACTATTTGCGGAAGTCTGATCATGTCTGCAGAAGCGCGTAAGCTTATTACTTGGGTCCTCCGACACCGAAGAAGAAGCGGTGGACCGCCTACGGTAGCGGCGAAAGACAGAGAGCCACCAAAGAATGGGTATTTCCGGTCAGCGGAGATCGAAATATTTTTTGCAAGACATAAGGCTTGTTAAAAAGTATAATAATAAAATAGGGATATGAATGTAAATTACTACCATTTTTTATTACATATAGTGAGGTACTGAACGTTATTATATCCACAACAAACATTCCCTCTCTCACCTCTCTCTCTCTCTACCTCTCTTACCACTCTCTAGATTACAGAAGCCTAAAATCAATGTTGGCTCATTAAAATCATCTTTCACTTTCTTTTCTTTCTTTCAATCCGTTACATTGAAGTAGTGAAGAAAGATCTCGAACTCAAATTTCTAGTACGTTTAGAGGTTGGCTTTTGGATTCGGTTGAGCTTGTTTTTTTTTTTTTTTTTTTTTTTTTTTTTTTTGTTGAAGTGTTGAATATGATTTATCATAAAGCATTTGAAACTTATTTACTATCAGATGGTTAAATCCTTTTTTTTTTATTTCTAGTTGTTGTAACTTCAACATATGTTCAAATCCTTGTAAACTAAAACCATAGATAAAAACACATGCTCGTTACTTAGGGTTTTACACATACTGAGGTGTGCATTAATGATGGTATGAATGTGTGTTGTGGACAAATTAATTGTTTGAAAGTGTCGCTATCTATGTAATAAATATTCTTATTTCTATCCATTGAAGAATGATATTATTTATTTGTACATTCAAAACCCTAAAAACGTGGTCTATGATTTCCAAGATGAGTCCAAAAAAGGTCTACGCACTTTTATAATATTTTAGGAAACTTACGCTGATACCTTTAGATATGATAACCATGCAAAAACAATAATAAAACAAACAGAATAAAACAAACTTTTAGCAATTTAAATATTTTTTTTTCTACAGTTTGAAGTGTTAATGGATAAATCAATCCATGAAGAGGACAAACCTTCTTCTTATTCATCAGAATCTGAATCCACGGAATTACCAGAAACACAAGAAGCTGAGAGACAACCAGCCCAAGAAACCCATCAAATACCAGTAACTCAAACTCATCATATCCCGCCAATCCAAGATGACGAGCCTTCTTCATTAGAGTCTCAATCAACTGAACTACCAAAAACGCAAGAAGAAAGACAACCAGTAACTCAAACTCATCATATCCCTCCAATCCAAGATGTCGAGCCTCCTTCACCGGAATCCCAGAAATCCCTCAAACGTCACAAACCCAAGAAAACCCACCTGCCCAACACACCCCACCATACCAAGAAAACCTCGAAATAACTGAAGAAAACTCACCAACTCAACAAAGCACTACTGCAGACAACCTGCCACCACAAGTAACTCCCGAAATATCTGAAGAAAACTCACCACCTCAACACACCACTACAACAGAAAACCCTGAAATGACTGAAGAAAACTCACCACCGCAACAGAGCTGCGGGGGTAACTGAAGCCATAGGTGGGGCAGACAACGGTCCGCCCTGTGTAGAAGAAACCAGTGTGAATCCCGGAGGGTGTTCCACTTGTATTTCCTCATCCACGGATTCAGCTGAAAGATGATCACGTTTTCATTTGCTATTCCTCTAGGATCGTGTGGAGTGTTGAATGTTGTGACCACTTGGGCTTCTTATTTTGATACCATTTGATCGGGTGGGAAAGGTAACTCTCTACCTTAATTCCGTCCCACGGATGGCGCCAATGAAGAAACAAGAACCTGGTACTCGTCGAATCTTCTAGATGATACAGAGAGATCTTTTCAAACTGTCCCAAATGTACGAAGCCGTCTCTATTACAAAAAAGAACACCGTTAGGACTCGCCACATGATTGGGGGTTTTCCTGTGACCACCCTCCGGCGTGAGAATAAGTATGGCTCTTAAGCAATGTAGATAGTGAGAAGACAATGATAAAGAAATAGTGAATGCCCTTACGTTTTACCTCAAAGCTCCTTTTATAGCTGAGGATAAAGTTGTTTGTTAGTCAACCTTCTTTCGAAAAGGAAGGAGATAATCATTACCGGTTTATTAGCACAAAGATCTCGTTGATAGTTACTCCTTATTTGACCGTTGTGTTGACTGCCTTGACTCCTTCAAATTGGTTAGGCCTTGTATATTGGGCCTTTTTCCAGATGGGCTAGGCTATTATGGTGTGGGCCAGTTTGGTTTAACTGGGCCCTACCTCGTTACTAACCACTTCCAAATCTAAGTTTATAATTAAAAGAGATGGGATTTTTACCTTGGTTCATCGGAGGTTGTTACTAAACCTTTCGAAATCCCCATTGTTCAAGATATCTATAATTTGAGACGGAGACGTCTCAAACTTCACACCAGAGACGTCTCCGTCTCCGGTGTGGCTCTGTCAGTTCGAGTGGTGGTGGAACTAATTTGATGAGGTGGTGGTGTACGAAAGAGATGGTTTAGAGTGATGATTGGTGATGATTAGTTAAGTGAACAGTAACTATTTGCGGAAGTCTGATCATGTCTGCAGAAGCGCGTAAGCTTATTACTTGGGTCCTCCGACACCGAAGAAGAAGCGGTGGACCGCCTACGGTAGCGGCGAAAGACAGAGAGCCACCAAAGAATGGGTATTTCCGGTCAGCGGAGATCGAAATATTTTTTGCAAGACATAAGGCTTGTTAAAAAGTATAATAATAAAATAGGGATATGAATGTAAATTACTACCATTTTTTATTACATATAGTGAGGTACTGAACGTTATTATATCCACAACAAACATTCCCTCTCTCACCTCTCTCTCTCTCTACCTCTCTTACCACTCTCTAGATTACAGAAGCCTAAAATCAATGTTGGCTCATTAAAATCATCTTTCACTTTCTTTTCTTTCTTTCAATCCGTTACATTGAAGTAGTGAAGAAAGATCTCGAACTCAAATTTCTAGTACGTTTAGAGGTTGGCTTTTGGATTCGGTTGAGCTTGTTTTTTTTTTTTTTTTTTTTTTTTTTTTGTTGAAGTGTTGAATATGATTTATCATAAAGCATTTGAAACTTATTTACTATCAGATGGTTAAATCCTTTTTTTTTTATTTCTAGTTGTTGTAACTTCAACATATGTTCAAATCCTTGTAAACTAAAACCATAGATAAAAACACATGCTCGTTACTTAGGGTTTTACACATACTGAGGTGTGCATTAATGATGGTATGAATGTGTGTTGTGGACAAATTAATTGTTTGAAAGTGTCGCTATCTATGTAATAAATATTCTTATTTCTATCCATTGAAGAATGATATTATTTATTTGTACATTCAAAACCCTAAAAACGTGGTCTATGATTTCCAAGATGAGTCCAAAAAAGGTCTACGCACTTTTATAATATTTTAGGAAACTTACGCTGATACCTTTAGATATGATAACCATGCAAAAACAATAATAAAACAAACAGAATAAAACAAACTTTTAGCAATTTAAATATTTTTTTTTCTACAGTTTGAAGTGTTAATGGATAAATCAATCCATGAAGAGGACAAACCTTCTTCTTATTCATCAGAATCTGAATCCACGGAATTACCAGAAACACAAGAAGCTGAGAGACAACCAGCCCAAGAAACCCATCAAATACCAGTAACTCAAACTCATCATATCCCGCCAATCCAAGATGACGAGCCTTCTTCATTAGAGTCTCAATCAACTGAACTACCAAAAACGCAAGAAGAAAGACAACCAGTAACTCAAACTCATCATATCCCTCCAATCCAAGATGTCGAGCCTCCTTCACCGGAATCCCAGAAATCCCTCAAACGTCACAAACCCAAGAAAACCCACCTGCCCAACACACCCCACCATACCAAGAAAACCTCGAAATAACTGAAGAAAACTCACCAACTCAACAAAGCACTACTGCAGACAACCTGCCACCACAAGTAACTCCCGAAATATCTGAAGAAAACTCACCACCTCAACACACCACTACAACAGAAAACCCTGAAATGACTGAAGAAAACTCACCACCGCAACAGAGCTGCGGGGGTAACTGAAGCCATAGGTGGGGCAGACAACGGTCCGCCCTGTGTAGAAGAAACCAGTGTGAATCCCGGAGGGTGTTCCACTTGTATTTCCTCATCCACGGATTCAGCTGAAAGATGATCACGTTTTCATTTGCTATTCCTCTAGGATCGTGTGGAGTGTTGAATGTTGTGACCACTTGGGCTTCTTATTTTGATACCATTTGGTCGGGTGGGAAAGGTAACTCTCTACCTTAATTCCGTCCCACGGATGGCGCCAATGAAGAAACAAGAACCTGGTACTCGTCGAATCTTCTAGATGATACAGAGAGATCTTTTCAAACTGTCCCAAATGTACGAAGCCGTCTCTATTACAAAAAAGAACACCGTTAGGACTCGCCACATGATTGGGGGTTTTCCTGTGACCACCCTCCGGCGTGAGAATAAGTATGGCTCTTAAGCAATGTAGATAGTGAGAAGACAATGATAAAGAAATAGTGAATGCCCTTACGTTTTACCTCAAAGCTCCTTTTATAGCTGAGGATAAAGTTGTTTGTTAGTCAACCTTCTTTCGAAAAGGAAGGAGATAATCATTACCGGTTTATTAGCACAAAGATCTCGTTGATAGTTACTCCTTATTTGACCGTTGTGTTGACTGCCTTGACTCCTTCAAATTGGTTAGGCCTTGTATATTGGGCCTTTTTCCAGATGGGCTAGGCTATTATGGTGTGGGCCAGTTTGGTTTAACTGGGCCCTACCTCGTTACTAACCACTTCCAAATCTAAGTTTATAATTAAAAGAGATGGGATTTTTACCTTGGTTCATCGGAGGTTGTTACTAAACCTTTCGAAATCCCCATTGTTCAAGATATCTATAATTTGAGACGGAGACGTCTCAAACTTCACACCAGAGACGTCTCCGATAACAAATCTAGTAACGTCTTCGGTGTGAGATTTGAGACGTCTCCGTCTCCGGTGTGGCTCTGTCAGTTCGAGTGGTGGTGGAACTAATTTGATGAGGTGGTGGTGTACGAAAAAGATGGTTTAGAGTGATGATTGGTGATGATTAGTTAAGTGAACAGTAACTATTTGCGGAAGTCTGATCATGTCTGCAGAAGCGCGGAAGCTTATTACTTGGGTCCTCCGACACCGAAGAAGAAGCGGTGGACCGCCTACGGTAGCGGCGAAAGACAGAGAGCCACCAAAGAATGGGTATTTCCGGTCAGCGGAGATCGAAATATTTTTTGCAAGACATAAGGCTTGTTAAAAAGTATAATAATAAAATAGGGATATGAATGTAAATTACTACCATTTTTTATTACATATAGTGAGGTACTGAACGTTATTATATCCACAACAAACATTCCCTCTCTCACCTCTCTCTGTCTACCTCTCTTACCACTCTCTAGATTACAGAAGCCTAAAATCAATGTTGGCTCATTAAAATCATCTTTCACTTTCTTTTCTTTCTTTCAATCCGTTACATTGAAGTAGTGAAGAAAGATCTCGAACTCAAATTTCTAGTACGTTTAGAGGTTGGCTTTTGGATTCGGTTGAGCTTGTTTTTTTTTTTTTTTTTTTTTTTTTGTTGAAGTGTTGAATATGATTTATCATAAAGCATTTGAAACTTATTTACTATCAGATGGTTAAATCCTTTTTTTTTTATTTCTAGTTGTTGTAACTTCAACATATGTTCAAATCCTTGTAAACTAAAACCATAGATAAAAACACATGCTCGTTACTTAGGGTTTTACACATACTGAGGTGTGCATTAATGATGGTATGAATGTGTGTTGTGGACAAATTAATTGTTTGAAAGTGTCGCTATCTATGTAATAAATATTCTTATTTCTATCCATTGAAGAATGATATTATTTATTTGTACATTCAAAACCCTAAAAACGTGGTCTATGATTTCCAAGATGAGTCCAAAAAAGGTCTACGCACTTTTATAATATTTTAGGAAACTTACGCTGATACCTTTAGATATGATAACCATGCAAAAACAATAATAAAACAAACAGAATAAAACAAACTTTTAGCAATTTAAATATTTTTTTTTCTACAGTTTGAAGTGTTAATGGATAAATCAATCCATGAAGAGGACAAACCTTCTTCTTATTCATCAGAATCTGAATCCACGGAATTACCAGAAACACAAGAAGCTGAGAGACAACCAGCCCAAGAAACCCATCAAATACCAGTAACTCAAACTCATCATATCCCGCCAATCCAAGATGACGAGCCTTCTTCATTAGAGTCTCAATCAACTGAACTACCAAAAACGCAAGAAGAAAGACAACCAGTAACTCAAACTCATCATATCCCTCCAATCCAAGATGTCGAGCCTCCTTCACCGGAATCCCAGAAATCCCTCAAACGTCACAAACCCAAGAAAACCCACCTGCCCAACACACCCCACCATACCAAGAAAACCTCGAAATAACTGAAGAAAACTCACCAACTCAACAAAGCACTACTGCAGACAACCTGCCACCACAAGTAACTCCCGAAATATCTGAAGAAAACTCACCACCTCAACACACCACTACAACAGAAAACCCTGAAATGACTGAAGAAAACTCACCACCGCAACAGAGCTGCGGGGGTAACTGAAGCCATAGGTGGGGCAGACAACGGTCCGCCCTGTGTAGAAGAAACCAGTGTGAATCCCGGAGGGTGTTCCACTTGTATTTCCTCATCCACGGATTCAGCTGAAAGATGATCACGTTTTCATTTGCTATTCCTCTAGGATCGTGTGGAGTGTTGAATGTTGTGACCACTTGGGCTTCTTATTTTGATACCATTTGGTCGGGTGGGAAAGGTAACTCTCTACCTTAATTCCGTCCCACGGATGGCGCCAATGAAGAAACAAGAACCTGGTACTCGTCGAATCTTCTAGATGATACAGAGAGATCTTTTCAAACTGTCCCAAATGTACGAAGCCGTCTCTATTACAAAAAAGAACACCGTTAGGACTCGCCACATGATTGGGGGTTTTCCTGTGACCACCCTCCGGCGTGAGAATAAGTATGGCTCTTAAGCAATGTAGATAGTGAGAAGACAATGATAAAGAAATAGTGAATGCCCTTACGTTTTACCTCAAAGCTCCTTTTATAGCTGAGGATAAAGTTGTTTGTTAGTCAACCTTCTTTCGAAAAGGAAGGAGATAATCATTACCGGTTTATTAGCACAAAGATCTCGTTGATAGTTACTCCTTATTTGACCGTTGTGTTGACTGCCTTGACTCCTTCAAATTGGTTAGGCCTTGTATATTGGGCCTTTTTCCAGATGGGCTAGGCTATTATGGTGTGGGCCAGTTTGGTTTAACTGGGCCCTACCTCGTTACTAACCACTTCCAAATCTAAGTTTATAATTAAAAGAGATGGGATTTTTACCTTGGTTCATCGGAGGTTGTTACTAAACCTTTCGAAATCCCCATTGTTCAAGATATCTATAATTTGAGACGGAGACGTCTCAAACTTCACACCAGAGACGTCTCCGATAACAAATCTAGTAACGTCTTCGGTGTGAGATTTGAGACGTCTCCGTCTCCGGTGTGGCTCTGTCAGTTCGAGTGGTGGTGGAAATAATTTGATGAGGTGGTGGTGTACGAAAAAGATGGTTTAGAGTGATGATTGGTGATGATTAGTTAAGTGAACAGTAACTATTTGCGGAAGTCTGATCATGTCTGCAGAAGCGCGGAAGCTTATTACTTGGGTCCTCCGACACCGAAGAAGAAGCGGTGGACCGCCTACGGTAGCGGCGAAAGACAGAGAGCCACCAAAGAATGGGTATTTCCGGTCAGCGGAGATCGAAATATTTTTTGCAAGACATAAGGCTTGTTAAAAAGTATAATAATAAAATAGGGATATGAATGTAAATTACTACCATTTTTTATTACATATAGTGAGGTACTGAACGTTATTATATCCACAACAAACATTCCCTCTCTCACCTCTCTCTGTCTACCTCTCTTACCACTCTCTAGATTACAGAAGCCTAAAATCAATGTTGGCTCATTAAAATCATCTTTCACTTTCTTTTCTTTCTTTCAATCTGTTACATTGAAGTAGTGAAGAAAGATCTCGAACTCAAATTTCTAGTACGTTTAGAGGTTGGTTTTTGGATTCGGTTGAGCTTTTTTTTTTTTTTTTTTTTGTTAAAGTGTTGAACATGATTTATCATAAAGCATTTGAAACTTATTTACTATCAGATGGTTAAATCCTTTTTTTTTTATTTCTAGTTGTTGTAACTTCAACATATGTTCAGATCCTTGTAAACTAAAACCATAGATAAAAACACATGCTCGTTACTTAGGGTTTTACACATACTGAGGTGTGCATTAATGATGGTATGAATGTGTGTTGTGGACAAATTAATTGTTTGAAAGTGTCGCTATCTATGTAATAAATATTCTTATTTCTATCCATGGAAGAATGATATTATTTATTTGTACATTCAAAACCCTAAAAACGTGGTCTATGATTTCCAAGATGAGTCCAAAAAAGGTCTACGCACTTTTATAATATTTTAGGAAACTTACGCTGATACCTTTAGATATGATAAACATGCAAAAACAATAATAAAACAAACAGAATAAAACAAACTTTTAGCAATTTAAATATTTTTTTTTCTACAGTTTGAAGTGTTAATGGATAAATCAATCCATGAAGAGGACAAACCTTCTTCTTCTTCAATAGAATCTGAATCCACTGAATTACGAGAAACACAAGAAGCTGAGAGACAACCAGCCCAAGAAACCCATCAAATACCAGTAACTCAAACTCATCATATCCTGCCAATCCAAGATGACGAGCCTTCTTTATTAGAGTCTCAATCGACTGAACTACCAAAAACGCAAGAAGAAAGACAACCAGTAACTCAACTCATCATATCCCTCCAATCCAAGATGTCGAGCCTTCTTCACCGAAATCCGAGAAATCCCTCAAACGTCACAAACCCAAGAAAACCCACCTGCCCAACACACCCCACCATACCAAGAAAACCCCGAAATAACTGAAGAAAACTCACCAACTCAACAAAGCACTACTGTAGACAACCTGCCACCACAAGTAACTCCCGAAATATCTGAAGAAAACTCACCACCTCAACACACCACTACAACAGAAAACCCTGAAATGACTGAAGAAAACTCACCACCGCAACACGCCACTACCACAGAAAACTCACCACCGCAACACTCAGCAACTGTAGACTTCAATACCCACAAAACAACTCAAGACTCCGAGAGTATCTTAGATAGGAGTGATTCACACAGTTCACAACCAGACATAATTCTTTCTAATTGGAAATTAGTTACCATGGGTGTAAATATTTTTTATATAGAACAAAGTTTTAAAATGAGTTTTTTGCTTATATTAATTAGTTAAGTGTTAAATTTGTAGGCGTTTATATGTTTTGTGGGACGTCTTTTGCTTCTGCACCATATGCCATCATGGAAGGAGTTGGTTTAGCTTGTGTTTTCTTCCTTTCATCTATGCGGTGACTTATCTCAGTGCCCTGCAACTTGGCTATTGTTTCAATAGCACAACTAAAAGTTTAGAGGATGTGGGGTGGCTTGCTCATAATGGATATGGGGGTACACTAATTTCTGTAAGTGTGACTTTCTTATTAGTTCTTAAACAACTATTAAAAATTTAAAAGTAAAAAAAATCATTTATTTATTAAAAAGGTATCATTTATTGCAACCTCATTGACTTTTTTATTTTCAAACTTTCAGATACATATATGGATCTTGTCTTATGTAAGTACATCCAAATCCTTACCAATTATTTGCTTTCTTATATTGCTTATAACTAGATTGGGTTGGTTATCGGTAACATTTTCACCACCACAAACCCAAATAACCTGATGACCGAAAACTAAACTTGACGAACACCCCTAACTATGACAAAGGATAAAGAAAGCCAAAGAAAAAGTTATACTATTGAACTAAGCAATATCTACACGTGTTCGCTAAGGCCTTGTCGTCGCTAATACTATTAGTAACGCTGTTTTCTGTCGCTATTGACCACCTTTTTCGTATTTGTGTAATTCACCTTTAGCGACGACATGTCTTCGCTAATGACTTGATTTATTTTTCCAGGTTTTTTTCAGCTTTTTTCTGCCCAGTTTTTTTTGCAGTTTCGCACCTGCGCATTCCTGTTTTATACCTGCTCATTTCTAGTTTCACGACACAACGAAACAAACATAACTTAAATATTTAACCTCACAATCCAAACGAACATAAACATAAATAGTTAACATCCTAATAAGTCACAATCCAAAATAAAAATATTTTGTTGGCCGTTCTAAAAAAAACTTACTAGGCAGCCTGCCCTTTGCTATCCTCCAAACCATGCCCTTTGCTATCCTCCAAACCAAAATACCGACTTTCCGCGGAACCCAGGAGTTCTGTTTGACCACGTGCTCAGCCGTAGAGAACCTGCAGCTTTGCAGCAGCCTGCGCAACCCTCCAACAGTGAAGTCGACTGTCTCGCCTAAGCTCCACGTCCACCGATCCTTACCCGAGGATAGAACCGGTCACAGAACATCGTTTAGCCTCAGCCGTAGAGAACCTGCAGCTTTGCAGCAGCCTGTGCAACCCTCCAACAGTGAAGTCGACTGTCTCGCCTAAGCTCCACGTCCACCGATCCTTACCCGAGAACAGAACTAGGCACCGAGCCTCGTTTAGCAGCCCAAACACCTCACCACTTGTTTGTTATATTTCTTAATTTTAAAGGTCACTTGTATTTATTCATATAGGCATTCTTCTAAATTTTTTCAGCACCAAGAATTCTTTGTTTTATGAAATAACACAAAGATGGTTCAAAAAAGGAAATCCATTTACAAAAACAATATTTTTTTTACCAAACCACATATGAAGACCAAGTCAGAAAGCACAAATATCAAGAAACACATAATAAAAATAACTTCAAGAAACACATAATAACAATAACTCCAATAAACACCTGTTCGATGGCCGGAGAACCCTTTTCAGTCCGACTGGCTCCAACTTGACCCGATTTCCCTCCAAATCCAAAACCGTTTTATTATGAGGAACTAAAATGTATACTAGAGAAGGTGATATTCTTACCGGAAAGAAGAAGCTCGTGTCCGAGAGAGAGGCCCGAAGGTTGAAGCACCCGGAATTGAAGTAGAAGTCGGGAAGGTGTCGAGGATGGTTGGTTGTGGGTGGGGGAGGGAGGTTTGGGTGATGGAGTTACCGGAAAATGGTGGTGGTGGCACGCTGGAAGGTGGAGTCGGGAGAGGAACTGAAGTGAGAGAGGAAAAAAATTAGGGAATATTGAAGTAGAAGCCGGGAAAGAAGAACTAATAGCCCGCCTATTTTTCCAGCAACAGCGACGACCCGCCGTCGCTAAAGGGTCGTCGCTATTGGTAGTTGTACTATATCATCCAAACCGTCCGATCTGTGCCTAATCAATGGCCATAAACCAAAGCTCAAAAGCTGCCGGATTTCGAGTATTAGCGACGATGTCCGGATGAACATGTAGCACCAAGCTAGCATGGGCCAGTCTTTTTGTCGCCCTGCTGATTCAAAAATGCTGAGATGGTCATCTGGGTCCCCCGTGCCATCATACTTTCCTACCGTTGATGGTAGTTTCAAATTCGGCAGTAGTGGTGCGTTAGCTATTCTGGCTGTGAGTTTTGAGTAAGTGGCCATCGCCGGGGGGCGATAAGGCCGTGTTAATTCTTCCTCATCTCCTTCTTCTATATGATTTCCGCCCTGATTATGTTCCACACCTTGCGGCCTTGGATGGGATGTGCGGGGCATTGGTTGGCTGGCCGCTGATGTCTCACCGTACGTTAGCCTGGTCCTGACTTCCTCCAGGCGGGTTCCCATAGATTGAGAAGATGAATTAGTGGCTCTTTCCCCTCCTGTCACCGGTGGTTGTACCGGGGGATACATGTGTGGAAAAGGATAAGAATAGGGACTACCTCCCATGGAGGGATACATGTATCCATAGGGCGGCATTGGATAATATGGCATGTATGGTTGATTCCCGGGTGTGACCGGGGTGTATGGAGCAAAAGTAGGGTGTGTCAGTGTTGCTACGGGTGAAGATATCATGGATGCAGTCATTGCCGCGGAGAACAAGGGCAAACTTGTAGCAGCAGCCGCCCATGACATGGTAGTCGGGGTGGACTGAGTTCTTCCGGCTGACGTGGGTGTGATTACGGTCTTGTGTATGTGGCAGTTCGTGCAAAACTGGAAAACAGAGCTGCGAGGGTAACTGAAGCCATAGGTGGGGCAGACAACAGTCCGCCCTGTGTAGAAGAAACCAGTGTGAACCCCGGAGGGTGTTCCACTTGTATTTCCTCATCCACAGATTCAGCTGAAAGATGATCACGTTTTCATTTGCTATTCCTCTAGGATCGTGTGGAGTGTTGAATGTTGTGACCACTTGGGCTTCTTATTTTGATACCATTTGGTCGGGTGGGAAAGGTAACTCTCTACCTTAATTCCGTCCCACGGATGGCGCCAATGAAGAAACAAGAACCTGGTATTCGTCGAATCTTCTAGATGATACAGAGAGATCCTTTCAAACTGTCCCAAATGTACGAAGCCGTCTCTATTACAAAAAAGAACACCGTTAGGACTCGCCACATGATCGGGGGTTTTCCTGTGACCACCCTCCGGCGTGAGAATAAGTATGGCTTTTAAGCAATGTAGATAGTGAGAAGACAATGATAAAGAAATAGTGAATGCCCTTACGTTTTACCTCGAAGCTCCTTTTATAGCTGAGGATAAAGTTGTTTGTTAGTCAACTTTCTTTCGAAAAGGAAGGAGATAATCATTACCGGTTTATTAGCACAAAGATCTCGTCGATAGTTACTCCTTATTTGACCGTTGTGTTGACTGCCTTGACTCCTTCAAATTGGTTAGGCCTTGTATATTGGGCCTTTTTCCAGATGGGCTAGGCTATTATGGTGTGGGCCAGTTTGGTTTAACTGGGCCCTACCTCGTTACTAACAACTTCCAAATCTAAGTATATAATTAAAAGAGATGGGATTTTTATCATGGTTCATCGGAGGCTGTTACTAAACCTTTCGGAATCCCCATTGTTCAAGATATCTATAGTTTGAGACGGAGACGTCTCAAACTTCACACCAGAGACGTCTCCGATAACAAATCTGGTGACGTCTCCGGTGTGAGATTTGAGACGTCTCCGTCTCCGGTGTGGCTCTGTCAGTTCGAGTGGTGGTGGAACTAATTTGATGAGGTGGTGGTGTACGAAAGAGATGGTTTAGAGTGATGATTGGTGATGATTAGTTAAGTGAACAGTAACTATTTGCGGAAGTCTGATCATGTCTGCAGAAGCGCGTAAGCTTATTATTTGGGTCCTCCGACACCGAAGAAGAAGCGGTGGACCGCCTACGGTAGCGGCGAAAGACAGAGAGCCACCAAAGAATGGGTATTTCCGGTCAGCGGAGATCGAAATATTTTTTGCAAGACATAAGGCTTGTTAAAAAGTATAATAATAAAATAGGGATATGAATGTAAATTACTACCATTTTTTATTACATATAGTGAGGTACTGAACGTTATTATATCCACAACAAACATTCCCTCTCTCACCTCTCTCTCTCTACCTCTCTTACCACTCTCTAGATTACAGAAGCCTAAAATCAATGGTGGCTCATTAAAATCATCTTTCACTTTCTTTTCTTTCTTTCAATCCGTTACATTGAAGTAGTGAAGAAAGATCTCGAACTCAAATTTCTAGTACGTTTAGAGGTTGGTTTTTGGATTCGGTTGAGCTTGTTTTTTTTTTCTTTTTTCTTTTTTTTTGAAGTGTTGAACATGATTTATCATAAAGCATTTGAAACTTATTTACTATCAGATGGTTAAATCCTTTTTTTTTTTATTTCTAGTTGTTGTAACTTCAGCATATGTTCAAATCCTTGTAAACTAAAACCATAGATAAAAACACATGCTCGTTACTTAGGGTTTTACACATACTGAGGTGTGCATTAATGATGGTATGAATGTGTGTTGTGGACAAATTAATTGTTTGAAAGTGTCGCTATCTATGTAATAAATATTCTTATTTCTATCCATGGAAGAATGATATTATTTATTTGTACATTCAAAACCCTAAAAACGTGGTCTATGATTTCCAAGATGAGTCCAAAAAAGGTCTACGCACTTTTATAATATTTTAGGAAACTTACGCTGATACCTTTAGATATGATAAACATGCAAAAACAATAATAAAACAAACAGAATAAAACAAACTTTTAGCAATTTAAATATTTTTTTTTTCTACAGTTTGAAGTGTTAATGGATAAATCAATCCATGAAGAGGACAAACCTTCTTCTTCTTCATTAGAATCTGAATCCACTGAATTACCAGAAACACAAGAAGCTGAGAGACAACCAGACCCAAGAAACCCATCAAATACCAGTAACTCAAACTCATCATATCCCGCCAATCCAAGATGACGAGCCTTCTTCATTAGAGTCTCAATCGACTGAACTACCAAAAACGCAAGAAGAAAGACAACCAGTAACTCAAACTCATCATATCCCTCCAATCCAAGATGTCGAGCCTTCTTCACCGGAATCCAAGAAATCCCTCAAACGTCACAAACCCAAGAAAACCCACCTGCCCAACACACCCCACCATACCAAGAAAACCCCGAAATAACTGAAGAAAACTCACCAACTCAACAAAGCACTACTGCAGACAACCTGCTACCACAAGTAACTCCCGAAATATCTGAAGAAAACTTACCACCTCAACACACCACTACCACAGAAAACCCTGAAATGACTGAAGAAAACTCACCACCGCAACACGCCACTACCACAGAATACTCACCACCGCAACACTCAGCAACTCTAGACTTCAATACCCACAAAACAACTCAAGACTCCGAGAGTATCTTAGATAGGAGTGATTCACACAGTTCACAACCAGACATAATTCTTTCTAATTGGAAATTAGTTACCATGGGTGTGTAAATATTTTTTATATAGAACAAAGTTTTAAAATGAGTTTTTTGCTTATATTAATTAGTTAAGTGTTAAATTTGTAGGCGTTTATATGTTTTGTGGGGCGTCTTTTGCTTCTGCACCATATGCCATCATGGAAGGAGTTGGTTTAGCTTGTGTTTTCTTCCTTTCATCTCTGCGGTGACTTATCTCAGTGCCCTGCAACTTGGCTATTGTTTCAATAGCATAACTAAAAGTTTAGAGGATGTGGGGTGGCTTGCTCATAATGGATATGGGGGTACACTAATTTCTGTAAGTGTGACTTTCTTATTAGTTCTTAAACAACTATTAAAAATTTAAAAGTAAAAAAAATCATTTATTTATTAAAAAGGTATCATTTATTGCAACTTCATTGACTTTTTTATTTTCAAACTTTCAGATACATATATGGATCTTGTCTTATGTAAGTACATCCAAATCCTTACCAATTATTTGCTTTCTTATATTGCTTATAACTAGATTGGGTTGGTTATCGGTAACATTTTCACCACCACAAACCCAAATAACCTGATAACCGAAAACTAAACTTGACGAACACCCCTAACTATGACAAAGGATAAAGAAAGCCAAAGAAAAAGTTATACTATTGAACAAAGCAATATCTACATGTGTTCGCTAAAGCCTTGTCGTCGCTAATACTATTAGCGACGCTGTTTTCTGTCGCTATTGACCACCTTTTTCGTATTTGTGTAAGTCACCTTTAGCGACGAAATGTCTTCGCTAATGCCTTGATTTATTTTTCCAGGTTTTTTTTCAGCTTTTTTCTGCCCAGTTTTTTGCAGTTTCGCACCTGCGCATTCCTGTTTTATACCTGCTCATTTCTAGTTTCACGACACAACGAAACAAACATAACTTAAATATTTAACGTCACAATCCAAACGAACATAAACATAAATAGTTAACATCCTAATAAGTCACAATCCAAAATAAAAATATTTTGTTGGCCGTTCTAAAAAAAAACTTACTAGGCAGCCTGCCCTTTGCTATCCTCCAAACCATGTCCTTTGCTATCCTCCAAACCAAAATACCGACTTTCCGCGGAACCCAGGAGTTCTGTTTGACCACGTGCTCAGCCGTAGAGAACCTGCAGCTTTGCATCAGCATGCGCAACCCTCCAACAGTGAAGTCGACTGTCTCGCCTAAGCTCCACGTCCACCGATCCTTACCCGAGGACAGAACCGGTCACAGAACATCGTTTAGCCTCAGCCTTAGAGAACCTGCAGCTTTGCAGCAGCCTGTGCAACCCTCCAACAGTGAAGTCGACTGTCTCGCCTAAGCTCCACGTCCACCGATCCTTACCCGAGAACAGAACTAGGCACCGAACCTCGTTTTGCAGCCCAAACATCTCACCACTTGTTTGTTATATTTCTTAATTTTAAAGGTCACTTGTATTTATTCATATAGGCATTCTTCTAAATTTTTTCAGCACCAAGAATTCTTTGTTTTATGAAATAACACAAAGATGGTTCAAAAAAAGAAATCCATTTACAAAAACAATATTTTTTTTTTTACCAAACCACATATGAAGACCAAGTCAGAAAGCACAAATATCAAGAAACACATAATAATAATAACTTCAAGAAACACATAATAATAATAACTCCAATAAACACCTGTTCGATGGCCGGAGAACCCTTTTCAGTCCGACTGACTCCAACTTGACCCGATTTCCCTCCAAATCCAAAACCGTTTTATTATGAGGAACTAAAATGTATACTAGAGAAGGTGATATTCTTACCGGAAAGAAGAAGCTCGAGTCCGAGAGAGAGGCCCGAAGGTTGAAGCACTTGGAATTGAAGTAGAAGCCGGGAAGGTGTCGAGGATGGTTGGTTGTGGGTGGGGGAGGGAGGTTTGGGTGATGGAGTTACCGGAAAATGGTGGTGGTGGCACGCTGGAAGGTGGAGTCGGGAGAGGAACTGAAGTGAGAGAGGAAAAAATTGGGGAAAATGAAGTAGAAGCCGGGAAAGAAGAACTAATAGCCCGCCTATTTTTCGAGCAACAGCGACGACCCGTCGTCGCTAAAGGGTCGTCGCTATTGGTAGTTGTACTATATTATCCAAACCGTCCGATCTGTGCCTAATCAATGGCCATAAACCAAAGCTCATAAGCTGCCGGATTTCGAGTATTAGCGACGATGTCTGGATGAACATGTAGCACCAAGCTAGCATGGGCCAGTCTTTTTGTCGCCCTGCTGATTCAAAAATGCTGAGATGGTCATCTGGGTCCCCCGTGCCATCACACTTTCCTACCGTTGATGGTAGTTTCAAATTCGACAGTAGTGGTGCGTTAGCTATTTTGGCTGTGAGTTTTGAGTAAGTGGCCATCGCTGGGGGCGATAAGGCCGTATTAATTCTTCCTCATCTCCTTCTTCTATATGATTGCCGCCCTGATTATGTTCCACACCTTGCGGCCTTGGATGGGATATGCGGGGCATTGGTTGGCTGGCCGCTGATGTCTCACCGTACGTTAGCGTGGTCCTGACTTCCTCTAGGCGGGTTCCCATAGATTGAGAAGATGAATTAGTGGCTCTTTCCCCTCCTGTCACCGGTGGTTGTACCGGGGGATACATGTGCGGAAAAGGATAAGAATAGGGACTACATCCCATGGAGGGATACATGTATCCATAGGGCGGCATTGGATAATATGGCATGTATGGTTGATTCCCGGGTGTGACCGGGGTGTATGGAGCAAAAGTAGGGTGTGTCAGTGTTGCTACGGGTGAAGATATCATGGATGCAGTCATTGCCGCGGAGAACAAGGGCAAACTTGTAGCAGCAGCCGCCCATGACATGGTAGTCGGGGTGGACTGAGTTCTTCCGGCTGACATGGGTGTGATTACGGGTCTTGTGTATGTGGCAGTTCGTGCAAAACTGGAAAACAGAGCTGCGGGGGTAACTGAAGCCATAGGTGGGGCAGACAATGGTCCGCCCTGTGTAGAAGAAACCAGTGTGAACCCCGGAGGGTGTTCCACTTGTATTTCCTCAATCATGGATTCAGCTGAAAGATGATCATCGTTTTCATTTGCTATTCCTCTAGGATCGTGTGGAGTGTTGAATGTTGTGACCACTTGGGCTTCTTGTTTTGATACCATTTGGTCGGGTGGGAAAGGTAACTCTCTGCCTTAATTCCGTCCCACGGATGGCGCCAATGAAGAAACAAGAATCTGGTACTCGTCGAATCTTCTAGATGATACAGAGAGATCCTTTCAAACTGTCCCAAATGTACGAAGCCGTCTCTATTACAAAAAAGAACACTGTTAGGACTCGCCACATGATTGGGGGTTTTCCCGTGACCACCCTCCTGCGTGAGAATAAGTATGGCTTTTAAGCAATGTAGATAGTGAGAAGACAATGATAAAGAAATAATGAATGCCCTTACGTTTTACCTCGAAGCTCCTTTTATAGCTGAGGATAAAGTTGTTTGTTTGTCAACCTTCTTTCGAAAAGGAATTAGATAATCATTACCGGTTTATTAGCACAAAGATCTCGTCGATAGTTACTCCTTATTTGACCGTTGTGTTGACTGCCTTGACTCCTTCAAATTGGTTAGGCCTTGTATATTGGGCCTTTTTCCAGATGGGCTAGGCTATTATTGTGACATCCGTCACCCTCGTCTTTTATCTAGTTGACAATATGAGCCCTTCAAATATTTTGTTATATTCCCTGTAAGTTTCGTCGTATTCAAATTTAATTTTAGAGCTAACAAAAAAAAAATATTATCTATTGTATTTATTATATATCGTACCGTCGTTTTAGTCAAATACGTGGGTTGAAACACTATTTGGAATAGATTTTAAAAAAAAAAAAATTCCAAAGTCTTATGAAGTTTAAAACTTTAAGTTAAGTTGAGTTAGTTAACTTTTTATAAGAAAAACTTAATCAAAAACCTATTATGTCTAACCAAGTTAAGGTTGAGGGACCAATTCTGCCAAATAATGAAAGTTTCAAATTTCTTTTCCTCCCTCCTGCCCATCCACGTTTTTCCGGCAAGGAGTTGGCCGGAATCCGGCCACTTGTTCCGGCGAAATGAAACTCCACTTTTAATACATTAAATCGTTCTATTTCCATTCCTTTACGTTTCTCCACCTTCATGATACATTTTCACCTTAGTAATTATGATCAAAACACGTTAAAACTCATCATTGAAACCGTAAGAAGTTAGTAACCGGCCGGAATTAATGGAGCTCTTTAAAACGCGTTTTGAAACACTCAATATAAAAGCCGAACCCACCATTTGCTTTCGGCACATTTGAGCAACTTAAAGTCACTTTTAAATCAGTTTAAACACGTCTCTAGGAGCATAAATCGGGCCGGTCATATGTGGGTTTTTGCGCTTTGAGTTTGATCATCAAAACCCTTTGTTGAATTCCCCGGAATTCCCATTATTTAGCTCACGACCGTTTAAGTGGATTTTGATCGCTTTCGCAAACTGTGAGTATATCTTTCCCCCTTTTTACTGTTTTACTATTTTGGGGTGACTCATGTACTTACTATCAAGTTTTATTTCTTTTACTAAATGCAATTCTCATGTGTGTTTGCTTTATGTTAATTTGTGTGTCTATGACTTGTCAAAATCATTAACCTTTGAGGGCCTGGCATTTCAATGAATAGTACTATGGTATATACCCTTGTGACTCTGTTGAGAGTCCTTGTCATTGCTATGTATTACATTACTACTAGCGCATACTATATATATCTGCTTTTCTTTACATAGGGTTGATTTTGAACGGATATTACTTATTACATAATTGCAAATGGTACCGCACATGAATTGCTAAACACTTTTCCTACTACATTTATTCAAACAGGGTATGCTCATCAATACTTTGTGTATTGACCAAATGATTTTGTACATGTTTCAGGTTGTTTTGAGATGCATCTTTTAAGCTTTCGGATTTATATTTAGATTTTGATTCATTGTATTTCAATTTAGTAGACATTTAGTATCGTTGTATTTCATTTCAATGTAATAAATTATTAAATCAATGTATTCAAATTTACACTTTAGTCCATGAGCTATTGAACAATCGTCACTACGTGACACCTCGATGTTTCCGCCATCGGTTGGGGTGTTACAGATTGGTATCAGAGCCATGGTTATAGGGAATTAGGTTATTAGAATGCCTTTTAGCCTAGTCTATAACTAAGCTTATTTTCACGAGTCCTCTCGTGTACATTTCTCTTATTTCTTATATTTTCTTTCAAGATATTTTCGCTATGATTCTTTCTCGTTATTCTTTCGGTATTTTGTTTGGAAAAGAAGACACTCGTATTTCACAAACGAAACGATATCACCAAGTTAGGAGTGACATCCATACCTTGGTGATTAGTTCCACTCCTCTGTATATCTTAGGGATATACCTTTGAGATAGGAGTGACATCTACACCTCAAAGAATATTTCCTTCAAAAAGAAACTTAACCACTAAGCTGGGGGTGATATCCTTAACTTAGTGATTGGTTTCATTCCACAATCGTTTTCAATTTTGAAATATATCTTTGAGTTAGGAGTGAAATCCACATCTCAAGGATCTTTTTCTACATCTCGTTGATTATGAATTTTCTTAAATATTGGTAATCTATTACATACGTTGATTTTTGTCATTCACGTCATTTTAAATCTTGGTCTTTTGAAACACATGAGATCTACACATACTTCATAAAATGGTTTCATCTTGCATTTTATAAACTTGCATTGCGTATTTTACAAGTCAAATGAAAATCTATTTGTTTTCATATAACAGATCCAATATATGTTTTTTTTTTTGGGAGAAACTTGCAACTAATAATATGTCCTATAACATTTTTTTTTTCAAACTTGACATCTAGTAAACACGTGAAAATGTGTATTTACGAAGATTTTTCAAATGAACCTGTTTTGAGTCTAAAACGCACTTCGATTTCTAAAAATTTATTCTCATGTATCACTACTATTATTTCAACAATATCACAAAGTCGAGTAGACTGCGAAAATTTAGCTTTTACACTTACACTCTTTCAGTCGCAAAACTTTTGGTTTAACAAAACAATGGACATATCTTTTTATCAAAATGTTGCTAAATGTCTTTTATAGTATAACGCATATATGTAAAATCACTAGATTTTAACTCACATGCCAGTAGGCTATACACCCGTTCCGTGCACATTCATTGCCGTAAATTTCATTATTTTATTCTTGCACCATTTTTATTCATAGTTATTTCTAACACGTTATTTGTGATTATTTTCACATTGCCTATTTGCATTAATTCAACTCGTTTACTTTCATTTTTGTGCAATTGAGAGATTTACTCGATTTATGTTATACTATTCTTTCAGTCGAAATTTTATGCTATACTTATATACTTACTTGAACGCATATTGGCATGCATATTTTCTTTCTTGTTTTGAGCAAAACCCTGTTATACTTTACATTATTTTGTTCATCATCATGGTCAACGAACATACTAGTTGATAACTCGTATGAGATCTAAGCCAGTGCCCACGTACGACTCGGATTAGAGTATTCCTTTAATCCGAGGGGAACGGTGTAAATCTCGGAGTTTATCAATATGGGTGTTTAGAGCCAATGATGTGAACAGAAGCTACCGGTTAAGGGTGAACCCGAAAGGGAAGAACCTCTAACCATGTCTTACACTTACATGTTATTCTCATTACGGTTAAAGGGTAAACCCGAAAGGGAAGGACCTCTAACCATGTCATGATTGAATATTATTTCATTACAGTGGCTATTACATATTGGTTGCACGCATTTATTTCTTGTTAAGGTTATGGAAAAGCATAACACCTTAGTGTAAGGTAAATCGATGATTACGGTCCGGAACGCAATCATGGGTTTACAGGTACATGAGGGTGGTGTGTAATTCTATTTAGGCTATTGGGAGACAATCAGTACGAGTCCAAAGTATCGGGAGTGTGGTGGGTCAGCTGCGGTACACCCTATATATAAGCATGAACGATACTGCGGGAACGGACTAGGAGTTTAACAAGAACCTACCCATTATTACTTCTTCATTATATCATTGAGTATTAGCTAACATTTTCAATAGGAACGTTTTTACGTGAGCTTCATTCGCCTTCCTAGAGTCTTTCTCTTGACCACCCACACAGAAAAACACCCTTACACGCTCTGTTATTTGAAATCTTGTTACGTACCTTAATAAAGTTCAGTTAGAAACCTTTCTAAAGTAGGGGAGACTGCTTCATTAGTACCTCTGCCCCTCACCCGTTACACATTCCCAAAACTTCTCTCATTTAAACTCTCAATTTCTTAATCTCGGGTTAATTGTCAAAAATTTTGCATCTTTTACTTTGAGTATTAGATAACTATTTTAAATTTTGTTGAATCATAAATGATGAAATTTCCTTTTAAAAACCTAGCTAACCTTTACAACGCCTTTTAGTTTCATAGTAGCCTCCACTTGAAATAAATTTCGAGACGAAATTTTCTAAAGTAGGGGAGACTGTGACATCCGTCACCCTCGTCTTTTATCTAGTTGACAATATGAGCCCTTCAAATATTTTGTTATATTCCCTGTAAGTTTCGTCGTATTCAAATTTAATTTTAGAGCTAACAAAAAAAAAATTATTATCTATTGTATTTATTATATATCGTACCGTCGTTTTAGTCAAATACGTGGGTTGAAACACTATTTGGAATAGATTTAAAAAAAAAAAATTCCAAAGTCTTATGAAGTTTAAAACTTTAAGTTAAGTTAAGTTAGTTAACTTTTTATAAGAAAAACTTAATCAAAAACCTATTATGTCTAACCAAGTTAAGGTTGAGGGACCAATTCTGCCAAATAATGAAAGTTTCAAATTTCTTTTCCTCCCTCCTGCCCATCCACGTTTTTCCGGCAAGGAGTTGGCCGGAATCCGGCCACTTGTTCCGGCGAAATGAAACTCCACTTTTAATACATTAAATCGTTCTATTTCCATTCCTTTACGTTTCTCCACCTTCATGATACGTTTTCACCTTAGTAATTATGATCAAAACACGTTAAAACTCATCATTGAAACCGTAAGAAGTTAGTAACCGGCCGGAATTAATGGAGCTCTTTAAAACGCGTTTTGAAACACTCAATATAAAAGCCGAACCCACCATTTGCTTTCGGCACATTTGAGCAACTTAAAGTCACTTTTAAATCAGTTTTAAACACGTCTCTAGGAGCATAAATCGGGCCGGTCATATGTGGGTTTTTTGCGCTTTGAGTTCGATCATCAAAACCCTTTGTTGAATTCCCCGGAATTCCCATTATTTAGCTCACGACCGTTTAAGTGGATTTTGATCGCTTTCGCAAACTGTGAGTATATCTTTCCCCCTTTTTACTGTTTTACTATTTTGGGGTGACTCATGTACTTACTATCAAGTTTTATTTCTTTTACTAAATGCAATTCTCATGTGTGTTTGCTTTATGTTAATTTGTGTGTCTATGACTTGTCAAAATCATTAACCTTTAAGGGCCTGGCATTTCAATGAATAGTACTATGGTATATACCCTTGTGACTCTGTTGAGAGTCCTTGTCATTGCTATGTATTACATTACTACTAGCGCATACTATATATATCTGCTTTTCTTTACATAGGGTTGATTTTGAACGGATATTACTTATTACATAATTGCAAATGGTACCGCACATGAATTGCTAAACACTTTTCCTACTACATTTATTCAAACAGGGTATGCTCATCAATACTTTGTGTATTGACCAAATGATTTTGTACATGTTTTCAGGTTGTTTTGAGATGCATCCTTTAAGCTTTCGGATTTATATTTAGATTTTGATTCATTGTATTTCAATTTAGTAGACATTTAGTATCGTTGTATTTCATTTCAATGTAATAAATTATTAAATCAATGTATTCAAATTTACACTTTAGTCCATGAGCTATTGAACAATCGTCACTACGTGACACCTCGATGTTTCCGCCATCGGTTGGGGTGTTACAATTATGGTGTGGGCCAGTTTGGTTTAACTGGGCCCTACCTCGTTACTAACAACTTCCAAATATAAGTTTATAATTAAAAGAGATGGGATTTTACCTTGGTTCATCGGAGGCTGTTACTAAACCTTTCGGAATCCCCATTGTTCAAGATATCTATAGTTTGAGACGGAGACGTCTCAAACTTCACACCAGAGACGTCTCCGATAAAAGATCTGGTGACGTCTCCGGTGTGAGATTTGAGACGTCTCCGTCTCCGTGTGGCTCTGTCAGTTCGAGTGGTGGTGGAACTAATTTGATGAGGTGGTGGTGTACGAAAGAGATGGTTTAGAGTGATGATTGGTGATGATTAGTTAAGTGAACAGTAACTATTTGCGGAAGTCTGATCATGTCTGCAGAAGCGCGGAAGCTTATTACTTGGGTCCTCCGACACCGAAGAAGAAGCGGTGGACCGCCTACGGTAGCGGCGAAAGACAGAGAGCCACCAAAGAATGGGTATTTCCGGTCAGCGGAGATCGAAATAGGGATATGAATGTAAATTACTACCATTTTTTATTACATATAGTGAGGTACTGAATGTTATTATATCCACAACAAACATTCCCTCTCTCACCTCTCTCTCTCTACCTCTCTTACCACTCTCTAGATTACAGAAGCCTAAAATCAATGGTGGCTCATTAAAATCATCTTTCACTTTCTTTTCTTTCTTTTCTTTCTTTCAATCCGTTACATTGAAGTAGTAAAGAAAGATCTCGAACTCAAATTTCTAGTACGTTTAGAGGTTGGTTTTTGGATTCGGTTGGGCTTGTTTTTTTTTTTTTTTTTTTTTTTTGTTGAAGTGTTGAACATGATTTATCATAAAGCATTTGAAACTTATTTACTATCAGATGGTTAAATCTTTTTTTTTATTTCTAGTTGTTGTAACTTCAACATATGTTCAAATCCTTGTAAACTAAAACCATAGATAAAACACATGCTCGTTACTTAGGGTTTTACACATATTGAGGTGTGCATTGATGATGGTATGAATGTGTGTTGTGGACAAATTAATTGTTTGAAAGTGTCGCTATCTATGTAATAAATATTCTTATTTCTATCCATGGAAGAATGATATTATTTATTTGTACATTCAAAACCCTAAAAACGTGGTCTATGTTTTCCAAGATGAGTCCAAAAAAGGTCTACATACTTTTATAATATTTTAGGAAACTTACGCTGATACCTTTAGATATGATAAACATGCAAAAACAATAATAAAACAAACAGAATAAAACAAACTTTTAGCAATTTAAATATTTTTTTTCTACAGTTTGAAGTGTTAATGGATAAATCAATCCATGAAGAGGACAAACCTTCTTCTTCTTCAATAGAATCTGAATCCACTGAATTACCAGAAACACAAGAAGCTGAGAGACAACCAGCCCAAGAAACCCATCAAATACCAGTAACTCAAACTCATCATATCCCGCCAATCCAAGATGACGAGCCTTCTTCATTAGAGTCTCAATCGACTGAACTACCAAAAACGAAAGAAGAAAGACAACGAGTAACTCAAACTCATCATATCCCTCTAATCCAAGATGTCGAGCCTTCTTCACCGGAATCCCAGAAATCCCTCAAACGTCACAAACCCAAGAAAACCCACCTGCCCAACACACCCCACCATACCAAGAAAACCCAGAAATAACTGAAGAAAACTCACCAACTCAACAAAGCACTAATGCAGACAACCTGCCACCACAAGTAACTCCCGAAATATCTGAAGAAAACTCACCACCTCAACACACCACTACCACAGAAAACCCTGAAATGACTGAAGAAAACTCACCACCGCAACACGCCACTACCACAGAAAACTCACCACCGCAACACTCAGCAACTATAGACTTCAATACCCACAAAACAACTCAAGACTCCGAGAGTATCTTAGATAGGAGTGATTCACACAGTTCACAACCACACATAATTCTTTCTAATTGGAAATTAGTTACCTTGGGTGTGTAAATATTTTTTATATAGAACAATGTTTTAAAATGAGTTTTTTGCTTATATTAATTAGTTAAGTGTTAAATTTGTAGGCGTTTATATGTTTTGTGGGACGTCTTTTGCTTCTGCACCATATGCCATCATGGAAGGGGTTGGTTTAGCTTTTGTTTTCTTCCTTTCATCTTTGCGGTGACTTATCTCAGTGCCCTGCAACTTGGCTATTGTTTCAATAGCACAACTAAAAGTTTAGAGGATGTGGGGTGGCTTGCTCATAATGGATATGGGGGTACACTAATTTCTGTAAGTGTGACTTTCTTATTAGTTCTTAAACAACTATTAAAAATTTAAAAGTAAAAAAATCATTTATTTATTAAAAAGGTATCATTTATTGCAACCTCATTGACTTTTTTATTTTCAAACTTTCAGATACATATATGGATCTTGTCTTATGTAAGTACATCCAAATCCTTACCAATTATTTGCTTTCTTATATTGCTTATAACTAGATTGGGTTGGTTATCGGTAACATTTTCACCCCCACAAACCCAAATAACCTGATAACCGAAAACCAAACTTGACGAACACCCCTAACTATGACAAAGGATAAAGAAAGCCAAAGAAAAAGTTATACTATTGAAAAAAGCAATATCTACACGTGTTCGGTCCCAGCGCTCCTGGAGTGGGCCGTTGGAACCCGACCCACACGACCTCTATAAAAGGGGGCTTCTACACCTTTTATGGGGTTGAACAATTCTCCAATTACAAACACACACTTGTATCTCTTACTTGTACACTTGTAACATTTCAAGTAATAAAGATTGTACTTTAACAATGGACGTAGGTAAACGAGACCGAACCACTTATATCTTGTGTGTTTTGTGTATTGCTCATTTACTCGTTCTTTAGCTGCTTGGACCACAAATCCATCATCGTTGTGAGCAAAGGATTACATCCTGTAACGAACACGAGTAGTCACCCCCTCACTATACCCGAGTCATACTCGTTGTTTCTTCATGGGTATATTTAAAAGAGGGAAAGATTTAACAGTTCAAATATATGTGTGTATATATATATTGATGTAAATGAATATGTAAATAATCTGTTAACAACTATAAAATGAAAAATATTATTTTATATTGTAGTGTGAATATCTCCTAGTTATTAGGATAGTTTGTTTGCATACTTATTGTAATCTATATAATTATTTATAGCCTTCATTGTTAATGAGAATGTGACGTTTGATAAACTTTCACGGCATCAGAGCGTCGTCACTCTATAACTTACCAACCGCCGTCGTCGCCGCCTTCATCGACTGCTGTTGATCTGTAGCAACCAACCGACCACGGTTGGACTTGTCTTTCTTTCTTTTAGATTTTTTTCCTGCTCACCAGCCCTCTCTTTCTATTGCCATATCATGGCAGGACACGCCACATCACCAGCCACAACCTAAACCGAGACAACCAAACCCACCCACCCTCAACTGCATCTTGTCTATTTTGTAACCAATATTAAACAAAAGATTCGTATACTTGACGGGTGTAAAGGTCCCATACACATCGTGGGTCCGCTTGTTTCAGTTGCGTGCCCCCCAGTTACATGGTTCTTGCACACATCGATGATACGTCGCCGCCTGCATAAACCGATCCTACTCATGCCTCCTAATTGGAGATCGACACAATTGTTCTCCAATGGATTTACGGTACCCTCTCTGACAACCTGCTTGTGCAAGTTCGTACCGTTGACTACATGGCTCATCAAGCCTGGATCCGTGTTTAGAATCTCTTTCAGAATAATAAGGGTGAGCATATCGCCGCCCTTGAACATGAGCTTGTCAACATGACACTCAAATCTCAGCCTTCCCTGGAGGCTTACTTTCAGTGCCTTAGAGAGCTTGCTGACCAGTTGAATGATCTTCTTGATACACCAGTGAATGGAAAACGTATAGTTCTTCATATGGTTCGCGGGTTACCAAGCAAGTATGATACGATAGGTCTATTATTAATCAGTCTTTTCCCGCTTGGGAGGAGGCCTGTGAAATTCTTCGTAATAATGAGAAGCGTCGTTTAACTCATGATGCTTTGGAAGGAAATCACGTTTTTGTTACCACTCAAACTTCTGCCGCCCAACCACCTCCCTCGTTTCAACTACCCACCACGCGTGATACCTCTCAGGTGCCTCGTGACTATAACCGTGACACTTGGTTACGCCCCAACCAATCTCGTAACCGAGGTTGGGCCGTGGCTTGAGCTCATGCACCAACCAAACCAATCCGCCTCACTCCCCAAAACATGGTGCAGCGTTTGGTGGCCGAATATGAAGGCTGATATAGCCTCCTACGTGAGCAAATGCTTGACTTGTGCTAAAGTCAAGGTGGAGTACCAGAAGCCGTCTGGTCTCCTACAACAACCTGAGATTCCAGGATGGAAGTGGGAACGAATCACGATGGATTTTGTCACCAAACTACCGAAGTCACCAAGTGGTTGCGATATGATTTGGGTGATTGTCGACAGGTTGACAAAATCGGCTCATTTCCTACTTATTAAGTAAACGGATGGACTCGAGCGGTTGGCTCGACTTTACCTTAAGGAGGTAGTCTCCCAGCACGGGGTGCCTGTTTCTATTATCTCTAATCGTGACTCTCGTTTTGCTTCACGTTTCTGGAAGGCTCAGCACAAGGCTCTGGGTACTTAGCTGGATATGAGTACGGCTTATCATCCGCAAACTGATGGATAGAGTGAGCGGACGATTCAAACCTTGGAAGACATGCTTCGGCCATGTGTTATCGATTTTGGCAAAAGTTGGGAGATTCACCTACCGTTGGTAGAGTTCTCCTACAACAACAGCTATCACTCTAGCATCAAGGCAGCTCCGTTCGAAGCCCTTTACGGACGGAAATGTGGATCACCTCTTTGTTGGGACGAGGTGGGCGAGAGCCAGCTCACTGGTTTGGAACTGGTGTACGAAACTTCGGAGAAAATCGTACAAATTCATAACCGTTTGGCAGCTGCGCGGGATCGTCAGAAGAGCTATGCCGATCGCCGTCGCAAACCTTTGGACTTCCAGGTTGGGGACATGGTACTTCTGAAGGTTTCACCATGGAAGGGCGTCATACGCTTTGGAAAGCGTGGCAAGCTTAACCCTCGTTATGTCGGACCATTTGCAATTCTGGAACGGATTGGACCGGTGGCATACAAACTTGACATACCGGCGGAGCTCGGTAGTGTTCACAACGTCTTCCATGTGTCTAACTTGAAGAAGTGTTTGGCTGATGAATCTCTTATTGTACCGCTAGAAGAGATCAAGGTTGATGATCGTCTTCGTATCGTGGAAGAACCTGTTGAGATCCTCGACTATAAGATTCGTAGCCTTTGCCTGAGTAAAATCCGCATCGTTAATGTTCGTTGGAACTCGGATCATGGACCGAAGTTCACAAGGGAACGAGAGGATCAGATGAAATCCATGTATCCTCATCTTTTTCCGAAGCGCGCGTTCGAGTCTAGGCATATTACTGCTGAAGCTGAATGAATCTCGGGGCGAGATTCCTTTCAACGTGGGGATGATGTGACAACCGGTAAATTTTCTTTTCGTTTCCTTCCTTTCGTCTTTTTCATTTTGGGGCTTCGTGCAATTTTCGGGACGAAAATTCTTTCAACGTGGGGATGATGTGACACCCGGCATGTTTGGCTTAAACATTTTAGTAACACCTAAGTCTACCTTAGCGAGAAACATTTATAAATGGACTTAACCAGGTTAGTTGAGTTGGGTCAGGATAGGATTGTCCAGGGTGCAATGATCTGGAGGATCATTGGGAGTCGTTTTGAGAATACCCTAGTACCGGGTCCCGTTGGTGAAATTACATAAACTAAATTAAGTGTTATGTGTAGATTGTTTCTTATATGGTGAATTATATGCAAATACGTGTTTAAACGATGTGTAGATGATCATTCATGCTTATATATGTTAAACATAGATTAAGATTGCATGTTCATGTGTTAGGATGCGTTAAAATGCGTTAAACACGACAAACTGGAAAGACTAGAAATCATAGGTCTAGGTTCGACCATAGCGTGGGGGCGAACCTGGTAAATGACCTTGGTTCGACCCTTAATGCTAGAAACATGATCTAGGGCTGATATTGATGTTAATTTAGGATTGTTTATGGTCACAATTAGATGATTAATGATATCATGTCTAAATTGGGGATTTTAATAAAGCTAGGGCTCGATGCATGCTAGTATGATCAATAGAACTTTTTGAGGTTTTCAAACACATGACAAACTGAGCACTATTAATATGATTAGGGAATGATTTCAAAAATTTTCCAAATTGGGTAAAGATTTCATGCATGATGTGATGTTTTCATAATTTTTGCCATTTTGGGAAAGGGCTAAAATGAACAGGTTTTGGGGCATAATTGGTGGAGTTTTGTGGGGATATGTTATTCATATTCAACTGCTGTGTTTGGTGATGTTTCGGATGTTTTTGAAGCGTTTTTGGGAAAAACATTCTGCCAGGGTCGAACCTGGGCACCTTCGACCAATCGTGGGGTCGAAAGTGGAATCCCAGGGTCGAACCTGGACAGTATTGGTCGAATCAGTTCAAAAGGTCGAATGTGACTTCGAATGGGTCGAAGGTGGCTTCCAAAGGGTCAAACGTGGGGGCGAAGGTGGAACATAATTTCCTGGTTCGACCCTATGGATTCAAAAATGAGATTTTTGATACAAACTAAGTGTTTTATGCTTGAACCTTGTGTGTAATCTATGTGTACTTGATTAGTTAGGGTAATGAGTCACCAACGGGATGTCGGGTCGGTCTAGTGTGTCGGTTGAACACTTAAACACGTTTTAAAACATACTTGATCACGATCTCGACAATCGGGGACTAGATAACCATGTGGTTATTAGTCGGAACACTTATATGAACATTTTGATAGATCTCCGGTAGTTGGGATCGTCAAGGACTTGGCTTTTCTTATTAAACTTGAAGCACACAACCTAAGGTGAGTTCACGGCCCACTTTTACTGCTTTTACTTTTGGGGGAAAAAACATGCACTAAACTTATTTGGTAACATATGTTATACTATGATTTAACTTTGCGTTGCTATACGATCTTTGAAAGTCCCGGGGGAAACCATGAATGTGCGGGGTTGAACAACGAGGGAAATGTGAATAGATCTACTGGGTTTGACAGGCCCCAATCGACGGCTTGGAGGGCCGGGCTGCATATTGTCTCTAACTTGCTAAACATTTGCTGAACATTCGGGCTGAACACTGGTAACAGTCTAGTAATGGTTTTCCAATCGTAGTAGTAACAAAAACATACGCCTAGCTAGCGTACTTGGTAATATTGACATAGTATGGACATGGTAACATTTTGGCAACACTGGTAACATTTTGTACAAACCTGTGAACTCACCAGCATTATATATGTTGACGTCTCTTTTGGCATGTTTTCTCAGGTCGCTAAGGTAGCATCGGTTGGACTAGGCGCACGGGTCTGCATTGGCGTCTAGGATTAGTCGCATATTTTAAATAAGTATCTTGAATGTTTTGGAACACTGTTTTGTAGTTGATTAAATTTTTAAATGCTTCTGCTACGGTTTAATGGTTTTGATAACTAAGCTTTTGAGTTTACGTATTTCATATAGTGTTGCTTATTGTGACCACTGACTTGGATCCTGGTTTGTCATACGCCTCGCGGTAAAACTCTGCAAGTAGAAATTTGAGGCTGTGACAGATTGGTATCAGAGCCAATGGTTATAGTGAACTAGGACTGCATGTAGAGTCTGGTCTATAGCCGAGTCACACACACTAGACAGTCACATACTTGAGTCGGTTTTGTGATACGTACTAACTTTGTCAGGGTGTCTTTACATCATCATCGCACTTCTGTGTTACATCATCCGTTCTTACTTGGACTTTGCTTGCTCTTACCTTCTTCTTCGGGAATAGAAGAAGAAGGAACTGACTAGATGAACCTTGCACAGCAGTGTCGTGTATTGGAGTGGTTTTGCGTACTCTTGAGATCTGTCCCGGAATCGGACATCTCCCCTCCATGCTCCAATAGACGCACTTGCTTACACGTGTTCTTGTACACATATGCTTGTGGTAGCATGTTACTAGGTACCAATATTTGGTGTTTTAGTTCAAACTGGAGAACACTTGGAGGACCATGTAGAGCAGTTTATCATTTCGGGTGCACACGAAATAATAAACTGAAATGCATGAGAGTCCAAGTGGACCCTGAGTTTGGATGGATAGTCCTGGATTGGACCTAGGTTTAACTTTTGTAACTACTAGTGGTAGACACTAGCAGTGAATCTAAATCTCTCGATTTCTGATTTGTCAGATCATGTCTGGCGCTCGTGGTGGTGGACGTCGTGGTGGTGGCCGTGGCGGCGGTGGTGGTCGTGGTAACTGTAACATCGCGCATCTTTTCCCAAGTGCCGAATTAATCAAGACCACTTCACCCACTATATACTTGATATATACATATGCATTCTTTTAATCATTTATTTAGCTAATTAATTATATTTACCACTTTATATAATAATAATAATAATAATAATAATAATAATAATAATAATAATAATCATAACAACAACTACAACCAAACCCAAAGCCCAAACCCCCTCATTTTTGTTTTTCTTTTCGGAGCCCAGAAAAATCCCAAGGCCCATCAGACATGGCCCAATTTCCTTTCCCCTTCCTGTTTTAAAAAAAATGTGTTCATGCTGGGGTTCGAACCGGAGCCGAGCGGGACGCAACACACAAACCAAACCAGCTAAGCTACGATGATCTTTTGTTTTAATCCTAGTCCGTATTGTATAAAAACCCACCCATTACTTAACCACCCTCTTCTTTCCTGTTCGACGAGCAGCAGCAAACAAGAGTTGACCAAGATGTTTCCCCATTTTGACCAACTAATTTACTTAATTTAGGGATGATTAAACCAATTAATTGCTGTTGACTTGTTTTCCTAATTATCCCGCGTCCATTACACGTCAAACATACGGGTAATCATCATCAATTTGAGTCAATTATCACCAATTACACGCGTATACCTTCAATGGTGGGTCAAACATTCCAATTATACGATCCAGGTATCATCACTATAAATTGGACATCACACAACCATCACAACTCGCCAATCAATCTTTCTCAACCTCCAATTTCTATAAACAACCCACTGTTCTTGATTTCTAGTTCGCATTTGACTTTGTGCTTTGACTAATCAATCTGACATCAAACGTTTTTGTAAGTATCTTTTTCTTCGTGGGTTTTGACCTTCGGGATACACACAACGATAACCCTAAGGTTAATTGGGTTATCGTTGTGTAATCTGACCAATTGATTAAGCTAGGGTTCGAATCATTTGATTTGGGGAAGAACATTGATTTTACATATGATATTTATTTTTTAATAAACTGACAGTCCACGCGGGTTCGACCCCCGGCATCACCAAGTTTTCTCTTCTTTTTTTTGAAACATTCAAGCTTTATATATATATAATTACTAGTATTTTAAAATTTGTTTTAAAATACTAAAACCACTTTATAAATTCTACAAAAATTATTTTATGTTATTCTAGTAGTAGAGTTTAACATACAATTTTTAGTTTTCCAAAAATTATTTATTTAATATATATAATAAATAATTCAAGTTTATTCAATTTTATTTATAAAATTCTATAAAAATATCAAAACGATTATATAAATTTCCACAAAAATTATTCTGAGTTTTTATAACATTAAGCTTTTCTGAAGTAATTTTTATTTCTGAAAAATCATTTATTTAATATTTTTAATCAATTTTTGTTAGGTTTAATCATAATTAAATCATAATAAATTCATTTTTCAACATTTTTGCACCAAAATTTTATATAAATTATTTCTGATTATTTGGAACAGAAATATAATTTTTAATATATTAATTCTTTAATTTTAGTATTTTTAAATATTAAAGTTAAATTTTGACAATTTTAATAAATAGATTTAATATTCTATTTTAAAGAAAATAATTTTATAAAAATTATTTTTATACTTTAAACTCATTATTATGACCATCTTAAATTCAAATTTTATAAAAAGACTTTTGTTTATTTATTTATTAAATTTCTCCTATCATTCAAACATTTTATTTAATAAACAACCGAGCATTTATCCCCAATTCGAAGCCCTAGAATATAATTGTAGACTAGATAGACTTAGACATATTTATTACCTTGATTATAGGGTAATACTTGGCATTGTTTGGACAACACAATATTTTATTTTTCACGAGACATAACATTTTGCTAAGGTGAGTTTACATAGCCCCTTTTCTCTTTTACATTTTTGGGTGAAACATGTTTAAACATTTTATACTATCATTTACTCATGCTTACTTGTGATTCAATTACACTATCATTCTATCATTTGACTGTAACAAAAAGACACAGTACAATCATTAACAATGATCAAGCCGCCTGTTTAGATTATAGCGCTATAGGTCTGACAAACCCATCCCCCCGCATAAATTCAGGGATGATCGAAAACAGTAACAACATTAGACTAACTTGCGAGTTAGGCCTCGGTCGACACAAGGTTTGGTTGTACAAAGACGCATTGTTACATGTCGGAATCATACTCTATCATCATACAACTGTGATTGTTGTACAAGCTATTGTTATCAATTATATTCAAAAACCTATGTATTCTCACCAACATTTTGTTGACCCAAAATATTTTCAACTTAACATGTTTCAGGTTCTACTTGCTTGAAGATTGAATTAATGCTTGAAGATGCGTGCATAGTATTATTCATTTTGATGTACGAATTTTTGTAAAACAATTGTATGTACTTTATTTAAATCAATTAATGAAATTTATTATTCACCATGAGCTACTGAACAATCATCAATACGTGACATCCCGATGTTTCCGCCATCGGTTGGGGTGTTACAGTAACATCAACATGAACCAAGCTGAATTGAACAACTTGTTGCAACAACAAGTGAACATGGCCATGGCTACTTTCCAGGCTGGGCTTAATGCCATGGGTGGTGAGTTGACTTCTATCGACTCTGCTTCATTCTTGGGTATCATGTCTTTTCTTTTGTTTCTTATTCGTGTATCGCGTCTCATGTGCTACTGTTAACCCACCTCCACCTCAGTGTTCTTATAAGAAGTTTAGGGACTGTCAGCCCCATAACTTTGCTGGAACTGAGGGTGCGGTGGGACTGCTCCGATGGTTGGAGAAGGTCGAGTCTGTGTTTTTGATGTGTAACTGTCCTGCTGAGGACCGGGTCAAGTATGCTACTGTGACATTCGAGGGTCCTGCATTGTCATGGTGGAATGCTACTGCTCAGAACATGGGTTTGGGGGAAGCTCATGCCATGCTTTGGGCGGATTTCGTGCAGCGTTTGAAGAGTGAGTACTGTCCTAGAGAGGAAGTGCAGAAGTTGGAACATGAGGTTTGGAACTACAAGATGGTTGGATCTGAGATAGAGGAGTACACTGTGAGGCGTAACGAGTTGGCGGTGTTTTGTCCTGATTTGCACGCACCTGAGTATAGAAGGATCGAGCACTACATTTCTAGGTTGGTGCCGGAGATAGCAGGGTTGGTGGCTGCCGGGAATCTTCCCACACTTGCTGAAGTTGTTTGATCGGCTCATCGGATGACTAACCTGAAGGTGGAAGAAGGTGTTTTGCCTCCTAAGGGTACTACTGTGAAGGGCTCTAAGGGGAAATAGAGGAAATGGGATCATGTGGGGAAGAGTGCTGTACCAGCACTGTCTCAGCCAGTGAAGAAGTTTGATTAATCTGGGTCGTCTTCGGGGCAGAAGTCGGGTGGGTATATTGGGAAGCATCCCAAGTGTAACAAGTGTGGTTATCATCATTCTGGAAGTTGTGATCGGGCTCGTTGTCATCAGTGCCATCAGTTGGGGTATCTTGCTAAGGATTGCAGGGTGTCACTCCCCTCGACTCAGGCTCCTACTGCTACTCCTGCTCCTACTGCTCAGGGAACTCCAGGGAAGCATGGGTGTTATAACTGTGGTGACACGGGACATTTCAAGCGTGATTGTCCCAAACTTAAGCAGGGCGATAATGGGAGGGTCGGAAACGGTAACGGGAACAACGGAGGCGGCGGCAGGAATGCGCGTGCTTTCGTCATTGGCCAAACAGGATCCTGACATAGTTACCGGTATGTTGCTTCTCAATGATCGCTATGTTTCTATTTTGTTTGATTCTGGTGCCGATAAGAGTTTCATATCTGTGGACATTAGTCGATTTCTAGATATAGTACCCACACCTTTAGAGGCTAAGTACTTGATAGAATTGGCTGATGGTAAGAACATTGAAGCGACACATATTCTTAGGGAATGTCGCTTAGAACTGTCGGGTTTGTCATTCCCCATTGACCTTATGCCGGTACCTTTGGGTAGTTTTGATGTCGTTTTCGGCATGGATTGGTTATCGTTGTATCGTGCGGAGATCGTTTGTTTTGATAAGATTATTCGAATCCCTCTCCCTGATGGAGAGACTCTTCCGGTTCATGGTGAGAAGAGCGGTGCTCCGCTGAGTACCATTTCTAGCATGAAAGCCCTTAAGTATCTTCGAAAGGGTTATTCGGCCATTCTGGCACTTGTTAGTGTTTCGACTGATGATGAGAAGAAGATCGAGGATATTCCGGTGGTTCGTGATTTTCCCGATGTGTTTCCTGATGATTTACCTGGTCTCCCTCCCCATCGTCAGGTTGATTTTGGCATTGATCTTACTCCGGGCGCAAGTCCTATTGCCCGAGCTCCGTATCGTCTTGCACCTCCCGAGATGCAAGAGTTGTCCAGCCAGTTACAGAAACTCTTGGAAAAGGGTTTCATCCGACCAAGTTCTTCCCCGTGGGGAGCTCCTATTTTGTTTGTGAAGAAGAAGGACGGAAGTCTTCGCATGTGTATTGATTATCGTGAGTTGAACAAAGTGACCATCAAGAATCGTTACACTCTCCCTCGCATTTATGATCTCTTTGACCAGCTCCAGGGCTCTAGTTACTATTCAAAGATTGATCTGCGGTCTGGTTATCACCAGTTGCGCGTTCAGGAAGCCGACATTCAGAAGACTGCTTTTCGCACTCGCTATGGCCATTTTGAGTTCTTGGTCATGCCTTTTGGTCTCACTAACGCACCAGCGGTGTTCATGGATTTGATGAACCGCGTTTGCAAGCCTTACCTTGATAAATTCGTCATCGTGTTTATTGACGATATTCTGGTTTACTCTAAGAACAAGACGGATCATGAGGAACACTTACGGTTGGTTTTGGAACTTTTGAGACGGGAGCAGTTGTATGCTAAGTTCTCAAAGTGTGATTTTTGGTTGCGTGAAGTTCAATTCCTAGGGCATGTGGTTAATAAACTGGGAATTCATGTCGATCCGGCTAAGATCGAAGCTATTAAAGACTGGGAAGCACCAAAGACGCCATCTGAGGTGCGGAAATTCTTAGGTCTTGTGGGTTACTATCGTCGTTTCAATGACGGATTTTCGAAGATCGCTCAACCCCTCACCTCCCTTACCCAGAAAGACCGAAAGTTTGACTGGGGTGAACTGAAGGAATCAGCATTTCAGATGCTGAAGCTTAAACTTTGTTTTGCACCTATGCTATCCCTACCTGAGGGTACGGATGACTTTGTTGTGTATTGTGACGCTTCTATTCGTGGTCTCGGTTGCATGTTGATGCAACGCGAGAAGGTCATTGCTTATGCTTCTCGCCAACTTAAGGTTCACGAGAAGAACTATACTACCCATGATTTGGAATTGGGTGCGGTGATTTTTGCGTTGAAAATCTGGACACATTACTTGTACGGTACCAAATGCACTATATACACCGATCACAAGAGTCTCCAGCATATTTTCAACCAGAAAGTGTTAAACATGCGGCAGCGTCGCTGGGTTGAACTTCTGAACGATTATGACTGTGCTATTAAGTATCATCCTGGCAAGGAGAACGTTGTGGCGGACGCCTTGAGCAGGAAGGAATCTGCGAAGCCTCATCGTGTTCGAGCTTTATAACTCACCATTCATTCCTCCTTGCCTGACAAAATTCGTTCTGCACAGCTGGAAGCTTTGAAGGAGGAAAACCTTAAAGCTGAAACTATGCACAGTGCTGACAAGCACCTTGAGCTTAGGTCTGATGGCCTACACTACTTCGCAGAGCGTGTTTGGGTTCCTTTGTTTGGGGGATTACGAGAGCTTGTCTTGGATGAAGCTCACAAATCCCGGTATTCTGTTCACCCAGGCTCCGACAAGATGTACCAGGATTTGAGGATACTCTATTGGTGGCCGAACATGAAGCCAGATATAGCCTCCTACGTGAGCAAATGCTTGACTTGTGCTAAAGTCAAGGTGGAGTACCAGAAGCCGTCTGGTCTCCTACAACAACCTGAGATTCCAGAATGGAAGTGGGAACGAATCACGATGGATTTTGTCACCAAACTACCGAAGTCACCAAGTGGTTGCGATATGATTTGGGTGATTGTCGACAGGTTGACAAAATCGGCTCATTTCCTACCTATTAAGGAAACGGATGGACTCGAGCGGTTGGCTCGAATTTACCTTAAGGAGGTAGTCTCCCGGCACGGGGTGCCTGTTTCTATTATCTCTGATCGTGACTCTCGTTTTGCTTCGCGTTTCTGGAAGGCTCTGCACAAGGCTCTCGGTACTCAGTTGGATATGAGTACGGCTTATCATCCGCAAACTGATGGACAAAGTGAGCGGACGATTCAAACCTTGGAAGACATGCTTCGGGCATGTGTTATCAATTTTGGCAAAAGTTGGGAGATTCACCTACCGTTGGTAGAGTTCTCCTACAACAACAGCTATCACTCTAGCATCAAGGCAGCTCCGTTCGAAGCCCTTTTCGGACGGAAATGTCGATCACCTCTCTGTTGGGCTGAGGTGGGCGAGAGCCAGCTCACTGGTCCGGAACTGGTGTACGAAACTTCGGAGAAAATCGTACAAATTCGTAACCGTTTGGCAGCTGCGCGGGATCGTCAGAAGAGCTATGCCGATCGCCGTCGCAAACCTTTGGAGTCCCAGGTTGGGGACAGGGTACTTCTGAAGGTTTCACCATGGAAGGGCGTCATACGCTTTGGAAAGCGTGGCAAGCTTAACCCTCGTTATGTTGAACCGTTTGCAATCCTGGAACGGATTGGACCGGTGGCATACAAACTTGACTTACCGGCGGAGCTCGGTAGTGTTCACAACGTCTTCCATGTGTCTAACTTGAAGAAGTGTTTGGCTGATGAATCTCTTATTGTACCACTAGAAGAGATCAAGGTTGATGATCGTCTTCGCATCGTGGAAGAACCTTTTGAGATCCTCGACTATAAAATTCGTAGCCTTCGCCAGAGTAAAATCCGCATCGTTAAAGTTCGTTGGAACTCGGATCATGGACCAGAGTTCACATGGGAACGAGAGGATCAGATGAACTCCAAGTATCCTCATCTTTTTTCGAAGCGTGCGTTCGAGTCTAGGCATGTTACTGCTGAAGCTGAATGAATCTCGGGGCGAGATTCCTTTCAACGTGGGGATGATGTGACAACCGGTAAATTTTCTTTTCGTTTCCTTCCTTTCGTCTTTTTCATTTTGGGGCTTCGTGCAATTTTCGGGACGAAAATTCTTTCAACGTGGGGATGATGTGACACCCGGCATGTTTGGCTTAAACATTTTAGTAACACCTAAGTCTACCTTAGTGAGAAACATTTATAAACGGACTTAACCAGGTTAGTTGAGTCGGGTCAGGATAGGATTGTCCAGGGTGCAATGATCTGGAGGATTATTGGGAGTCGTTTTGAGAATACACTAGTATCGGGTCCCGTTGTTGGTGAAATTACATAAACTAAATTAAGTGTTATGTGTAGATTGATTCTTATATGGTGAATTATATGCAAATACGTGTTTAAACGATGTGTAGATGATCATCCATGCTTATATATGTTAAACATAGATTAAGATTGCATGTTCATGTGTTAGGATGCGTTAAAATGCGTTAAACACGACAAACTGGAAAGACTAGAAATCATAGGTCTAGGTTCGACCATAGCGTGGGGGCGAACCTGGTAAATGACCTTGGTTCGACCCTTAATGAAGGGGCGAACCTGGAATGTGAAACAATAGAATTTCATTCGACCAGTTAAGACACATTCGACCCTGAGAAAGGGGCGAATGTGGGTACATTCGACCAGGTGAAAGGGGCGAATGTGGACTAGTATAAATACCAAACTTTGTCATTTTTCACCATTTCACAAACCCTAACCGTCTCTAAACACTCTCAAACGATCTTAATCACTAAGGAAGGAGTTTTTGCTCTTGTTTTTCATAATCTAACCTACCAACAACATCTAATCAAGAATCCAAGGTGTGTTCTTAATCCTAAACCTTTTCAAAGCATTTTAATTCGTTTTCATCTAACCCTAAATGTCCAGATCTGTTCTAAGGATGTTTTTATCAATAAAAACCTTTTTAAACATCTTTCTAAACCTAAACCCTATCATTAAACATAGGTTTCATATCAATAAACATATGTTAATTATGTGTTATGTGATATTATGTGTTGTTTAATGATTTGCTGCTGTACTAATGCTAGAAACATGATCTAGGGCTGATATTGATGTTAATTTAGGATTGTTTATGGTCACAATTAGATGATTAATGATATCATGTCTAAATTGGGGATTTTAATAAAGCTAGGGCTCGATGCATGCTAGTATGATCAATAGAACTTTTTGAGGTTTTCAAACACATGACAAACTGAGCACTATTAATATGATTAGGGAATGATTTCAAAAAGTTTCCAAATTGGGTAAAGATTTCATGCATGATGTGATGTTTTCATAATTTTTGCAATTTTGGGAAAGGGCTAAAATGAACAGGTTTTGGGGCAAAATTGGTGGGGTTTTGTGGGGATATGTTATTCATATTCAACTGTTGTGTTTGGTGATGTTTCGGATGTTTTTGAAGCGTTTTTGGGAAAAACATTATGCCAGGGTCGAACCTGGGCACCTTCGACCAATCGTGGGGTCGAAAGTGGAATCCCAGGGTCGAACCTGGACAGTATTGGTCGAATCAGTTCAAAAGGTCGAATGTGACTTCGAATGGGTTGAAGGTGGCTTCCAAAGGGTCGAACGTGGGGGCGAAGGTGGAACATAATTTCCTGGTTCGACCCTATGGATTCAAAAATGAGATTTTTGATACATAAGTGTTTTATGCTTGAACCTTGTGTGTAATCTATGTGTACTTGATTAGTTAGGGTAATGAGTCACCAACGGGATGTCGGGTCGGTCTAGTGTGTCGATTGAACATTTAAACACGTTTTAAAACATATTTGATCATGATCTGGACAATCGGGGACTAGATAACCATGTGGTTATTAGTAGGAACACTTATATGAACATTTTGATAGATCTCCGGTAGTTGGGATCGTCAAGGACTTGGCTTTTCTTATTAAACTTGAAGAACACAACCTAAGGTGAGTTCACGGCCCCACTTTTACTGCTTTTACTTTTGGGGGGAAAACATGCACTAAACTTATTTGGTAACATATGTCATACTATGATTTAACTTTGCGTTGCTATACGATCTTTGAAAGTCCTGTGGGAAACCATGAATGTGCGGGGTTGCACAACGAGGGAAATGTGAATAGATCTATTGGGTTTGACATGACCCACTCGACGGCTTGGAGGGCCGGGCGGGTGCATATTGTCTCTAACTTGCTAAACATTTGCTGAACATTCGGGCTGAACACTGGTAATAGTCTAGTAATGGTTTTCCAATCGTAGTAGTAACAAAAACATACGCCTAGCTAGCGTACTTGGTAATATTGACATAGTATGGACATGGTAACATTTTGACAACACTGGTAACATTTTGTACAAACCTGTGAACTCACCAGCATTATATATGTTGACGTCTCTTTTGGCATGTTTTCTCAGGTCGCTAAGGTAGCATCGGTTGAACTAGGCGCATGGGTCTGCATTGGCGTCTAGGCTTTGTCGCATATTTTAAATAAGTGTCTTGAATGTTTTGGAACACTGTTTTGTAGTTGATTAAATTTTTAAATGCTTCCGCTACGGTTTAATGGTTTTGATAACTAAGCTTTTGAGTTTACGTATTTCATATATTGTTGTGTATTTTGACCGTTGACTTGGATCCTGGTTTGTCATACGCCTCGCGGTAAAACTCCGCAAGTGGAAATTTGAGGGTGTGCAACAATTGTGTAGAATTTAACTCCTTTGGTTTATCTATAAAGGATTACAAGCATGGCACGCCCCTGAGCCGCCAAATAGCTCGAGCGGTCTCCACTTCACCAAGAATTCCCTGGAAATGACTTGTGTTTCCCTTTCCACACCACAGTCATGGCATGGCCGACTCGGCCACCCGGGTCACCATGTTATGGATTATCTTAGTTCTAAAAAGTTTTTACCTTGTAATAAACTTGAATCTTCTTTTGTTTGTCATGCGTGCTAGTTATCTAAAAATAAAAGACTTCCTTTTGTTGATTCCATTTCTTGTACTTCCATGAATTTTGCTATTATTCATTGCCATTTGTGGACCTCCCCCCATCATTAGCACCTATGGTTATAAATACTATATGGTTCTAATCGACGATTTCACCCAATATGTTTGGGTCTACCGATTAAAATTTAAATATGAGGTTCTCACAAAATTTACTAATTTTCATGCTTTTGTTCAAACCCAGTTTAAACTTAAAATACAATAATTTCAGTGAGACATTGGCGAGAAATTAAATAACCATAACTTTCTAGACTTTTCCAATAAACAAGGGATGCAATTTCGCTTTTCCTGTCCTCACACCTCCCAACAAAAGGGGAAGTCGTAGCGCATGATTCGTCCTCAATGACATCATGCTATCTCTCCTTTTTCACACTTCTTTGCCATTATGGTTTTGGGTCGAAGCCATACACACCGCATGCTACCTTCACAATATCTTACCGACTAAAACCCTTCAAAATTTAACACCATGTTCGGCTCGCTATCACCGACACCCCACTCGTGTGAACACCTAAGTGTTTTAATTTGGGGGCGCTTGTTACCCCAACTAGTCCGCCACTCAGCCTCACAAACTTCATCCCAAATCTTCCAAAGGTATTTTTAGGGTACCCAACCAATTACTGAGGATACCGTTGCCTTGACCTCTCAACCGGCAAAATCACTTTTACTCGGCATGTTATCTTCACCGAATCCATCTTTCCTATGGCCTCTTCTAGTGACCCAAAACCACCCCCTACCTTCTGTAATGACCCAAGCGCTCCTATTGTCTTCCAACATCCCATAGCCCTTATACTCAGCCTACCTCTTATCCCATTGGACCACACAACTCAATCAACCCACTCGCCTAGCCCCAGGCCTGCTCCCACTTCCATCCCTGTTCACCTGCCCAGTCTGCCACTCGGTTTTCTTCCTCGGCCCAGTATCCACACATCTACCCAACCGGACCCTTTTAAACTATCCCAACCCATAGCTTCAGCGCCCATCCATCATATGGTCACCCAGGCTCGTGCCGATATATCCAAACCTCACGTGACTTTCACTCTTTCCACCTTGGCCAGCCACATTTCACCCTTTACCAAATCACACATAGCAACCCTTAAGGATCCAAACAGGAACGTTGCCATGGCTACTGAATACAAATCTTTATTGGAGAATAATACGTGGGAATTAGTACCGAGAGCTTCGTCTACCCCCATCATTCATTGTATGTGGCTATTTAAACATAAATTTTAGGCATTTGGCGAGTTTGAACGTTATAAAGCTAGACTGGTTGTGAATGGAAAAAGCCAAAATGTAGGTATTGATTGTGATGATACATTCAGTCTTGTGGTCAAACCAACCACCATTCGGAAAATTTTGAGTCTTGTTGTTTCCGTGTCTTGGCCCATCCATCAGCTTGATGTAAAACACGCTTTTCTCAATAGACACCTAAAGGTAACAATTTATATGCATCAGCCCCATGCTTTGTTGATCCTAATCATCCTGGTTTTGTGTGCATGTTAAATAAGTCACTTTATAGGTTAAAGCAAGCCCCTCGTGCCTAGTATCAACGTTTCTCAACATTTATTTTGCAGTGTGGTTTCAAGAGCAGCGTCTGTGACACCTCCCTCTTTGTTTATCAATATGGTGCACAAAAGGCCTACTTACTTTTATATATGGATGAGATTATCTTAACTGCGTCTGATTCTAGCTTACTGAATCACCTTATTTCTCTGCTAAAAGGTGAATTTGCCATGATCGATCTCGAAGATTTGCATCATTTTTTGGGACTTAAGGTCGAACGAAAGAACGGTGGTCTTTTCTTATCTCAGTTTGCTTATGACACTGATAATCTCGCTCACGCCAATATGTCTAATTGTAAACCTTGCTCGACACTGGTTTAAGTTAGATAAAAGTTGAGCACCGAATCCGATGCTACTATTGTTGATGGCACACTCTATTGCAGTCTTGTTGGTGCACTGCAGTACCTGACTATCACCCGTCCTGACATCGCCTATGCAGTTCAGCAGGTTTGCCTTTTTATGCATGACCCACGGGAACCTCACCTTCAGTTCTTCAAGCGTATCTTGTGTTATGTGCATGGCACTCTCGAGTTCGGCCTACACAACTCCTCGTCCTGATCCACATCTCTCACGGCTTATTTGGATGACAATTGGGGCGAGTGCCCGGACTCTAGGCGGCCCACTTATGGGTACGACATTTATTTAGGTGATAACATTATTTGGTGGAGTTCCAAGTAGGGGTGTAAACGAGTCGGGCCCGAGCCTGATTGGGCTCGAGCTCGGCTCGCATGCTTTTATAAAGCTTGAGCTCGGCTCAAGCCTAATACTTTGAGCTTGAACTTGGCTCGATGTAAAACCCAAGGGCTCAAGCTCGGATCGACTCGGCTCAAAATAGTTATAGAAAATTTAAAAGGAGCCAAAAGCTCGGCTCGAGCTTGACTCGCTAGTGTTAAATATTAGGTAAACTATATATAAAATAATAACAATAATATAGAATTTGTTTGGGCTCGTTTAGGCTCACGAGCCTAAATGGTCTTAGTACGAAAAACTCGAGCTTGATAACTAAACGAATCATGTTTCAAGCTCGAGCTTGGGCTCGGGCTCATTAAGGCTTGGCTCGTTCGAGATTTTTACCGATTCGATCCCGAGTAGCTCTCGAGCCATTGCGCATCATTTACAACCCTAGTTCCAAGCGACAGCCAACAATTGCACTCTTTAGTGCTGAAGCAAAATACCGTCAGTCGCCAATGTCGTTGTTGAAGCTAGCTGGATTCAAAATCTCTTATTGGAACTCGGTATTCACGTAAAGCAAGCAATAATATCTCTGTCGTTTTTCTCACTTAGAATCCCGTGCAACATTAGCGTACTAAGCATGTTGAGATGGATATACATTTTTGTTCACACGAAAGTTCGTGTATGGGACGTGCGTGTTCTTCACGTTCCCGCTGATTTTCCGTATGCTAACATTTTTACCAAAGGACTATCCAAACAACTATTCACTCGTTTCAGATCCAGTTTGTACCTTCGACAGGTTACAGTTCAAACTGCGTGATCTGTTAGCAAATATAATTATGGAATATATTATTTTGTTTCCATACTTATTATAATATCTATTACTATTTATAGCCTTCATTGTCAATGAGAATGACGACGTTTGATAAACTTTCATAATCATTCAAGCCAACTGATATTGTTTCCATAACGCTCATGACCCGAACACTACACGTGTATTCATGGGTCACATGAATACAACCCCTTTGACTCGATTCAATTATTATTATTATTATTATTATTATTATTATTATTATTATTATTATTATTATTATTATTATTATTATTATTATTATTATTATTATTATTACTACTTTAAAATGCTAAAGTTACATATATGCCTGTTATTACAGGCAACCTGCATAGGTGCTATATTGATGGCAAAAGACAATTTGCAATATGGGTTTCGTGAAGATCAAAGTTCCATTAAGAGTTGGGGGCTACTGACAACTCTGATACTTCTTGTTGTTATCTTAATTCTATTGTGTACATGGAGAGTGAGAGAAAACAATCCATGGGTCCCTGGTTAGTATAACATTCTAGCTATTGATATGTTGATAGCTTATTAGCATATTGAATTTCTAATTTATATTATTCATGATTTTTTAATGTAGGTGTTGGGGTGATGTACATGGTATAACTCAAGTTGGATTTAGTGGTGAAACAGTCTCTTTCCGCAAGTCAACCTTACACATGACCATTGGATTTTATGTTTATTTCTTTTCTGGTCATGTGTATATGCCCATGTTTTATTCATCCCTCTGAAAAAAAGAAAGCTACAAAATAATAGTCTTAATAATGTTAGTCTATTTATATAGAAATTTTTGTAAGTTAATTATATATTTTTTTAATTAGGTGACATAATTTTTTTTTTCTTTTCTTGATGTGAATGCCTTTATATAGGATGGTAATAAGCACATGCTTATATGGAGGAATAGCTGCTCTCGGATATAGTATGTATGGAAATGATTTGAAAGCAACTTTCACCTTAAACCTCCCACTACACTCAGTATTGACTATATTTGCTATCTTTTTCACCGTAAGTGACTATATTGTGTTTAAGATAATTTTGTTCAGTTATTTGCATATACAAAGTTTTCTTTTAACAAATATTTGATTTTATTTATAATTTTGCAGGTTGTAGACCAGATGATTAGATATCCTCTTGTCATAAGAAATCATTATGTTTTCAAATCTACAAGTTAATTGAACATTTGTTATTCCTTAATTAAACTAACGTTTTTGTTGAATATAACCATAGTGGTAACATACAGCGAGACATTGCTTGATCATTATCTACCCCAAGATTGTGTACAAATGTGCCGACTTTTGATCCGATTCTTGATCAAAGTCATGCTCGTGCTGTTGACGTTAGTACCTGAGTGACTTCTATGGTAAGTTTTCTCTTCACATGATTATATGTATGCTAATACAAGGGCTTATGTTAATGTTAGTTTTTAATTTAATATGATGAATAAATCACAGAGTAATGGTATTTTTCTTCTTTTCCAGTTGAGCTAACTACATTTTGTGGAGCGACAGTGGGAGTAATGGTGGTGTGTTATAGTTTTACAGAATGATGTTTTGTTTTGCATTTAGTTTTTGGCTGAATAGTTAAATCTGATATGATTTTTTTGTTAGTCATTGATCATTCCTGTCGTCTGCTTTTACCGTATCTGGTGGCTGGAGAGCACATACACTCAGGTAACATATATAAGTTCCTTAACTACATATAATGATTAGAAGAATAGTATTTGCTAATATTTTAATTATTTGTTGGATTGATTTTGCAGAGAGCATTTGCTTGCATCATACTCATTATTGGTGTTGGTGGACGTCTAACTACATTTGTCAGAAGCATTATGAAACTTGCACAGGTAATAAAATCTTCATATGAATATGTAAATGTCAAAACTGTGATTGACCAGACTTGAACTAATCATCGCTAATAACCCCCTCTCTTACAATTTTGTTATGATTGGTTATCTTCACTTATAAGGTTGTAAATTGGATCTAATTAATGGTTCATATTATATACTAGTTTTTATCCCGAGAGTGTCTCGAGGTTGAAAAATATAACAATTCTAATAATACTAATACTAATAATAATAATTATTACTCTTGTAATTAAATAAATAAAAAAATAACTTTGCTATAAGGTGATACCATGTGTTGCAGTGTTGCGCGATTCTTTCTCCTGGCTTCTCTTGATGAAGTATACCTATGCATCTTTAAAAGAGTAAAATTCCAATGAAAGCATGACGATTGGGCCGAATTTCAACATCGTAGATAAGAACCTAGTTTAAAAGAAAAAAACATGATTAATGAATAACCTGAACACTTTGTGTTTTTTTTCCTGTATGAACAAAACCCCACAAAAAATAGTCGTTTTTTTCTACTTTTTTTTATATAGCACTATGGTACTCGTTCGTTCGAAAGATAATAAAATGCTCGTTAATTTGGTGTAATTTTTTTATTTAAAAAATCTCGAATATAAAAAATATTAACGTTTAAAAATTATGGGAGGAAACATAAAAGAGAAAAATTTAAATTTGTTTTTAAATTCTTTTTTCATAAAATAACTCAATTAATTTTAGTAATTGAGAATTGAGAGATAGAGAGATAAATTTAGGGTTTTATGATTATCATTTTTTAATTAAAAAAGGAAATAATTCAAAAACACCAAAATCTTTCAATTATAATGTCACGTGTCAGTTTCATGGAGAGGTTGAAGGCACCATTGCACGCCACGTCAGCAATGTTCAACTCTTTTATATATATATATATATATATATATATATATATATATATATATATATATATATATATATATATATATATATTAGATTATACCCCGGGTTGAGAAATTTAATATGATACATCAATTTTACATATGAAATAGACTGATGTATAACTCTAATATTAATATCTAACCTAAAACAAATTAACAATGTACAACTCTAATGCTAACACCTAACCTAAAAGAATGTAGAACTTTAATGTAACTCTAATATTAACACCTATCCTAAAGACTAAACAAATGTACAACTCTAACATACTAATATTGATACCTAACTTAAAACAACGTATAATTTTATTAACCTATTCGGCTCTGGTTGAAAAAAATTTCATATTTACTGATTTAAACATAATTAGTGAATTGTCTATACATGATTAATGATTTACCTGAACACTTTGTGTTTTTTTTCCTGTATAAACAAAACCACACAAAAAAATTTCTCCGTTTTTTATAACACTATGGTACTCGTTGGAAAGATAATAAAGCATTCGTTAATTTGGTGTAATTTTTTTCTTTAAAAAATCTCGTATATTAAAGATATTAACGTTTAAAAATTATGGGAGGAAACATGAGGGTGAAAAATCCAATTTTGTTTTTAAATTATTTTTTTCCTAAAATATCTCAATGCCACATGGGATGACACATGACACACTCAAGGAAGAGAATGCCTCTTTGAGTTGCATGTTATTAAAATGGATTTGGTTTATTATATGTATAGATAGATAGATGTTGAAAGAGGTCATATTAGGCTATAATGAGTTACAATGAGTGATACAATCATGATGGGTTTAAGGGTGATGATTTTATGCATGATGGGTCATAATAGGCTCAATCGGGATGTCACGAGACCTATTAGCTTGATTATGTCATATTTGGTCGATGCGAAATTAGGGTTGATAGTCATTTTGAAATGTAGCGGATCATAGGCCAGTCAGCATGGGTCAGTAGTAAACTATAGTCTCAACCCATAATCAAGACCTTTAGTTATTTGAAACTAAGTTTTAGTTACACATCAGGCCGGCTATCGGCTTATATGCTAGGATCGTTTAGATTTCAATTAATAACCAAAAATAGCCCTAAGACACACAAAAAAAAAAAAAAAAAAAAAAAAAAACTAACTTTTATACTTTTGTATATTTGATAAAAACCACTTTTACTACCCAATATACTTTGGACAAAAGGCCAAAAAAGGATACTTGTTAATTTCCCATATGTGGGATGGCCAAACATACATAACTTTCAACAGTGGCGGATCCAGAAATTTTTTTCACTGGGTTCCATTTTTAAATGCTCTAATTTCATTATTTCATATGACCGAACATAAAAAAATCGGATAGGTACATGGGTTCGGGTAGGTACACGGGTTCGGGTCGGTTTAGGGGTTTGGGTCGGTTTAGGTTTCAACAGGTTAAAATAAACATCTCTAAAATAACTAATACGACAATAACCAAAACTATAACTAATACGATAATTTTATAAGAATTTAGGAGGTTGTAGGCATTTAAATACTCCAATGCATTAACTCAGATCTTCACTTAACTAAACTTGATACTCTCACCACATTAGCCATTTGATCTTCCAGAACACTCTCACCACATATGATAGCAGTGAGATTGCAATGATATCCGAGTCGTTCGGAACGGGTGGGTCAATACCCGCTGGGCCCCAATTGAATGGATCAGAATTACTTGAAAAAGGCTGAAGACCCACGATTGCAATACCCACGTTTACACCACCTGCAGTTCCTTTTATTTTTCCATGTTTCCATGCTTTACTTACTTGTACTTTCAGCTTGTTAAGTAGTAAACAGTTATAATTGTTTTTCTGTAATTTAGGACGTGGGTAGAGTAGGTTTCTATATGTATTCAGTTTGTTTTATGAATGAAGGTGGTGAATTGATTTTTAATCCTCTGTGTTTTTCTCTTAGTTTTAAGAGATCACAAACCTTCCATTGCTAGCACAAAATTGGCCTTTTGTGTGGTGTTCTTTGGATCCTAATCGCGAGTTTCGGTGGTGTTTCTGTATCCGAAAACTCTGTTTAGGTTTGCCCGACGAAGTTGATCAAGTGGTGTTTCTGTATCTTGATCGACCGTTATTCGATTTCGTTTGAAAATTCAAAATTCTATCCGTTGATACTCTGATTGCTATCATTTGGTATCAGAGCTCGGTTCGTTTCTCAAATTTCTACACATTAATACTCTACCTTTTTTTTTTTTCACTCTCAAAAATGGCTCATGGAGACAAGACTGTGGAACAACAATTGAAAGAATTGCAAGATCAGTTTCGAGAATTAAGTCTTTCTATGCAACATCGACGTGACAGAGGGCGAAGTCCTCCTCGCTACCGACCTGAAGATGAAGATGAAGACGACTATTCTCAAGCCGGTGATTACAACGATCGTCGTACCCGAAACTCTAATTACAACAGTGATATCAAGGTTGATATACCCGAGTATGATGGACGTCTAGACCCGGATGAATTTGTGGAATGGCTACGAACCGTTGAAAGGGTTTTTGACTACAAGCAAACACCGGAAGAAAAGAAGGTGAAGATTGTGGCGTTGAAACTAAGAAAATACGCCTCAACATGGTGGGCGAATGTTTGTTTACAACGAGAAAGATTGGGCAAAGACAAGGTACGATCATGGCACAAAATGAAAAAAATGCTCAATGCCAAATTCATGCCTGTGTTTTATCTTCAAGAAAGTTTTTCAAAACTGCATTTTATTAAGAAAGGAACGAGGACTGTGGAAGAGTATTCACAAGAATTTGAACACCTACTCATGAAGTGTGGTCTCGATGAAGACGATCCGCAAACTTTGGTGCGATACCTGGGTGGTTTGGAACCAAAGATAGCCAATATAGTGGAGTTACAACCATATTCCACCTTGGCAGAACTTACCCTTCTTGCACACAAAGTTGAAGCCCAACAAAAGAATCAAACCAAGATGGAATCGGTAAAATCAGCGGGTAAGTCAACGTATACTACACCTGCTTCTTCTTCACCACCATCGTCGAACCCAAACCCTTTCAAAACCGTGGAAATGCCTGAGAGTTCTGTTTCTGCTCCAAAGAATGCAAGGAGATGTTTTCGTTGTCAGGGACTCGGTCACATTGCTTCGGAATGCGCCAACAAACGGGTCATCACACTAGCAGAATTTGAAGCGTTGACCGGACCAGAGTTTGTCGAAGAGCTGAACCAGCAACACAACGAAGAAGTGGTGGAATTAGGACCTGATGAGGGAGAGTGTTTAGTGATACGTCGAACACTAAACGGTACTGTTGATCACAATGAAAATTTGCAACGTGAGGCTCTCTTTCGAACCCGCTGCACTATACAGAATAAGGTGTGTTCATTGGTCATTGATGGTGGAAGCTGCACTAATGTAGCTTCACAAACCATGGTCACAAAGTTGAGTCTACCATCCGAACCTCATCCATCACCTTATAACATACAATGGCTAAATCAAGGAAAAGGTATACGTGTTTCAAATCGTGTTTTACTATCATTCTCTATTGGGCAGGGATACAAAGATAAGATATGGTGCGACGTTATTCCAATGGATGCATGTCACGTGTTGTTAGGTCGTCCTTGGTTATATGATAATAGAGTTGTTCATGATGGGTATAAGAACACATATTCCTTTATCAAAGATGAAAAAAAGATAACACTAGTTCCCATGAGTTTCACAAATGTCCCTGGTCAACAAACTTTAGTTTCTACCAAGTCTTCCCAGTTGTCTAATACACATGAACTCGAGTTTAAGGTTGATCATCTAAGTTTGAGGTCAAACTTTTTCAAAGGAGGAGAGGATGATAGCAGTGAGATTGCAATGATATCCGAGTCGTTCGGAACGGGTGGGTCAATACCCGCTGGGCCCCAATTGAATGGATCAGAATTACTTGAAAAAGGCTGAAGACCCACGATTGCAATACCCACGTTTACACCACCTGCAGTTCCTTTTATTTTTCCATGTTTCCATGCTTTACTTACTTGTACTTTCAGCTTGTTAAGTAGTAAACAGTTATAATTGTTTTTCTGTAATTTAGGACGTGGGTAGAGTAGGTTTCTATATGTATTCAGTTTGTTTTATGAATGAAGGTGGTGAATTGATTTTTAATCCTCTGTGTTTTTCTCTTAGTTTTAAGAGATCACAAACCTTCCATTGCTAGCACAAAATTGGCCTTTTGTGTGGTGTTCTTTGGATCCTAATCGCGAGTTTCGGTGGTGTTTCTGTATCCGAAAACTCTGTTTAGGTTTGCCCGACGAAGTTGATCAAGTGGTGTTTCTGTATCTTGATCGACCGTTATTCGATTTCGTTTGAAAATTCAAAATTCTATCCGTTGATACTCTGATTGCTATCAACATATGCCACTTTAACTCATCAGCAAGAAAAAACTTCTACAGACCTAAGCTATAATACTACAATAGAAGTAAGTGATGCATAAAATGGAAGTAACAGAAAAATCGGTTAAATGACCTAAATCCCTAGTTAAGTTCAATTAGATTAGCAATTGTAAACAAAGTAAAATGTGGCAATCAAAATTGTATACCAGGGCTGGGTCTTAGGTGCATTTTATTCCACTTTCAAGTTTGGCTTGCAGTAATGTAGCCTTAAACAGAGACGTCTGGTGCTCTGCAATGTGGATCGTATTCTTTTTAATATACATATAAAACACATATATCTTCTTAAATCTGAACAATAAGGTACTAATGCCTTTTTCGTTATACTTTCTTGCAGGCCACTAAGAAAAAATAGAGTGCAGCGGTCCATGAATGTTATGCAATTGCGAGGGGAGTACACACATCAGCATAATACAACTTGCAGCTAAACTTTTCAAAAAAAAATCGCGACATTGAAACACAATTAGTTTGAGTGACCTTATGGTGAAACTGGATTTCACTATTTAGCCATCTTGAGAAAATTTTAACCAGACCTTATGGTGAAACTGGATTACTTTTATAACACTCTAAAATAGAAAATGCAAGTGATCTTTGTGATGACACAACACCTTTGCCAACTTAATCTTATGTTTTTGTACAAAATTTGTTGCAGGGACACCATAACAAATCATAGACAGAAATATTATAATTGTTGCAGGCTCTATAACAATAATCATTTATTTTCATGGTTCATTTATTTAGAAAGATAATAGTAGCAGCCACTAATTTGGAAGACCCTAAACAAATCATAGACATTTTAATTACCTGTCATATTGTCTAACAATGTTCTTAAACTATCCCTTAAGTTCAAAGTTGCAAATTTCATACCAAGGAACATCACATTGAGACTGGAACATGACAAAGGTGTGGTGATCAGATATGTTAACCCCCATATCTCCTGCAGCAGCTAGTTTACCACTTGAATTCATCAAGACTTGTGTAGTCTGATAGTTGTTGAAAATTGGACTCGACAAAATGGACAACGCGAGACCACAGACAAGCATTGATGACATAGCACATGGCCACATGGAACAACCGTACTATCTATTTCATTGGTCAAGCATATTCGGCATAGCAAGGCCACTTCAGATGTGTAAACTTCTTCTCTTGCAATCTCTGTCTTTTCCTGGTAACATCCCACAAAGCATGAATGAATAAGTAGTTAGGTTAGCCTTCTCATATATGAAGCATAATATACAAATAAACACTAGCAATCAAAAAGCATATAATCTCGCGACGACGTTCAAATACTTATATTGATGCAGGTTAAATATATACAACAGTAAAGATGCATGCAGACCTGCTCCAGCACAAGTGCTGCCTGAGATTCATTTAATCGTTCTTGCAGGCACAGAGTACTTTGATGGAGACATTGCTGATCCGAGTCCATATTGATTCCAGCAACAGACAACATCTCATCAAGTGCGTGAACAAACTCGTTAGCTGGTAAAAGTCCATGTTCAAGTTCTTTAATTGTGTGTGTCTGTCAAAAGAGAATAAATTGTACCGTTACATTTATGTCATGTCTCGCCCTTTTGAGGTTGCAAAATGTATGAACATTGAAGATTAAATTTTCTTATTGTAGTTATGATTTGGTGCTTCAGGAAAAGTGAAACTAAGATGCAAAGGAAGTGGCTAACATAAGTAGATGACTTGCAAGCGATTGCGAAAGTCCCAAACCAGAAAACGCGTGAAGAGATAATAGATTCAGTCTTCCATGGAGAAGTTTCAAGACATAATCTATAGAGCGCTTGTCCAGTTGTCGGTCTTACATTATGAGTAATTCTACCATACTTCAACTTCTCCCCATTTCGACTTTGCCAGGCAACGATCTCCCCTTTGTAGAATGGTCTTAAAGGCATAAGTTGCACTTGCATGGCATCTTGGGGAAGTATGTCTCTCCCAAGCGAAAAAGTGCCACTATCCATCTCTCTAATTTCATTATAAGAAAGTTTGAGGGTATCAACAAGTTCAGTTTCAAAGTTTTTTGGACAGAGAAACAGTGAAGCAATGGGTAACGGGACTGGGGAACCCAGAGCATGGCTTACGACAATTGCAACAAGATCAAGAACCGGCACATAACTTGGTGGTTCAACAATAAGCATACAAGTATTTGAACGGTCAACATAGTATAGGGCTCGATGACTGGACCTGTGCCCCCATTCTGGGATAATGGAATCCGTGGATGCACGAGTGACGTCTAAAGCTTTTGGGAATAACCAATATCGGGTGTAGATGGACTGCACAAATTGCAATCTTTCAGCAACAAAATCAAGTGTTGTTTCTAGTGTCGAGAAATCTGGATTTTCAAACCCCGAAGTAATGATAGAAAATCTACTGACAACACCTGACACAGCAACCCAAAATGATCTACTTAACAACTTCAGTCTGATGGCAGGCAACGAAACGGATCCAATTTCTTCTAGAGTCTCAAGGTCTCCAACACAATCAAGTTCCTGGAGGACAAACACAGGTTAGAAAATTAGCTCCACAACAACATATTAATTTCTAAGGTGTTGTATAGATGTAATTATACCTCCACAACAACATCAGAAAGCTTTCTTATGCCAAAGGCCAAACACAATCTTTCTGAAACGTCAGGGTGAACAAGCCTCAGTTTTGAAGAATCTATATAATTTACATACTGAGAGCCAAAGGGGTCAATGTATATGTTTGTTTTGATAAAACTGAATGACTTTCATTGAGAATTAGAACAGAATTTATACAGCATACAAGGAGTGATTTAAGGTCCTAATTGTGAGAGATTAAATGCCTACAATATGGAAACAATAAGACTAGTCAAATATACATTAGGACTAGTCAAATACAATAATTACAGGGAGATAATCTCGCTGAGATAATCTCGCTAACAGGCCCCCGCAGTCTAAGCAGTAGCCGGCCGAATGCATAGACTGGACTTGAAACGATCGAAGAGTACACGCGGAAGACCTTTGGTGAAGATATCTGCATATTGATATTCAGTGGGGACATGAAGAACTCGAACGGCTCCAAGACGAACCTTCTCGCGTACGAAATGAATATCAATCTCCACATGCTTCGTGCGTTGATGTTGAACCGGGTTTTGAGACAAGTACATTGCTGAAATATTATCACAATAAATAATAGAAGCTTGTGTAACCGGCAGATGTAACTCAAGGAGTAGATTTCGGATCCAAGATAATTCAACAGTGGTGTTGGCAACGGCTCTGTATTCTGCTTCAGCGCTGGAGCGTGAGATAGTAGGTTGACGTTTGGACGACCAGGAGATTAAATTGTTGCCGAGGAAGACGCAGTAACCTGATGTGGAGCGACGGGAATCAGGACACCCCCCCCCCCCAGTCAGCGTCGGAGTATGCCGTGAGTTGAAGCGAACTAGAGGGGGTTAGATGCAAGCCATGATGTGTGGTGCCGCGGAGATACCGTAGTATCCGTTTGAGATAATTAAAGTGTGGCTCTCGAGGTGCGTGCATAAATGGCAGACTTGTTGAACGGCGTACGAAATGTCAGGTCTGGTGAAAGTCAAATACTGCAAGGCCCCCGCAAGACTACGATAAAGAGTTCCATCCGGAAGAAGGTTCCCTGTGTCCGCACTTAGTTTAGAGTTTGTATCTGTCGGAGTATGACATGGTTTGCAGTTTTCCATTTTGGCACGTTCAAGAATGTCTTGAGCGTAGGACTGTTGAGACAAGAAAAGACCACCAGAAGTATGTTTCACTTCAATCCCCAAAAAATGATGTAACCTGCCAAGATCAGTCATTGCAAATTCCCTGGACATAGCATTAATGAAATGTTGCAATAATTGAGTATTCGATGCTGTAAGAATGATATCGTCGACATATAACAAGAGATATGCCATATCAGTGCCACGCTTGTAAACAAATAAAGAGCTATCCGAGGTGGAAGTCTTAAATCCACATTTGATGATATAAGATGCAAACCGCTGGTACCAAGCACGAGGTGCTTGTTTAAGCCCATAAAGTGACCTTTTTAACCTGCAAACAAATTTTGGGTTTCTGCTATCCACGAAACCTGGTGGCTGAAACATATAGACAGTCTCATTTAAATCTCCATGTAAGAATGCATTTTTGACATCAAGTTGATTAATAGGCCATGATTTGGACAAGGCGAGACTGAGGACGGTACGTATGGTGGTCGGTTTGACCACTGGGCTAAATGTTTCATCACAATCAATACCGACCTGTTGGGACTTGCCATTCACAACTAATCGAGCCTTGTAGCATTCGAGGTTTCCATTAGCATGGAACTTGTGGCGAAATAGCCACATGCATCGAATAACATGTGCCTCGGGTGGTCGAGGTACGAGTTCCCACGTGTGGTTATTTATTAAAGCATTGTATTCAGTTTTCATAGCATCATACCAGTTTGGATCAGTTTGGGCATCAGTGTGAGTTTTAGGGATGGGTGAAATAGTTTCGGTGTTAAGGTTGAAAGGGACTTTGGGTTTGGAGGTGCCATCGCGGGACCAAGTTACCATAGGGTGGCGGGGTTGAGGTGGTTGCTGCGGAGCAGGATGGGCAGGAGGTTGAGGTGGAGAGGGAGGGGGTGATGGGTATGTAGGTATGTGGGTTGCGGATGGGTTGGGTTGGCGGCTGTGGCGTCTGGAGTAGGTGATGGGATTTTTGACGGAGGGTGTGGAATGGTGAGGTGGAGGTGGTGGAGGAGGTGGTATGTGAGGAGGCGGTGGCGGAGGAGTTGGTGTGTGTAACATTTCGCATTAAATAATTGTTCGGGATTAAAACGTCAAGTTTTCATAATTACCTTCGCATTTATTATTTTTGTCGCAATTATGGAACCCTAATGCTATATATATTATTATATATGTGTATGTAATATTATAATTATACAAAAAAATGATTTGCCTTGGCCGGGGTTCGAACCCGCGCCAAAGGCCGGCCTGAACCAACACACGAGCCCAACCAGCTGGGCTGGCCACTTCCTTGTGATAAACCCGGATAAACATTAAACTTATGCACGCTTCAAATCCTCACAGTTGACAAGGAAAGTCAACTGTGAGTTGCCTTGTTGATCAATCCGTATAATTAACGCGTAATTGATGTATTTTTGGCAAATTCGTGCTATTACCGGCCCAATCCAACATGATTACACATCAAAAACACGGCAATCGTTGCCCTAATCATCGATTGGACGCGTTTGTATTCAAAGGAAAGTCAACTTACTAATTAACCCTAACCCTAATCCCCTAGTATAAATTGAGGCTTTCTGGACCTTGTATAATCGCTCATAACACTCTCTTCACCTCCAATTCTTTCTATTATACACTGATTATTGAATTTTTGCTCGTGGTTGACTTTTCCTTTTGACCCGACCATCAACAACAATCGTACACTGTGAGTCCATTATTTTTGGTGGGGTTTATTCTTCGGCATCTCAGCAACAATAGCCCTAACATTAATCGGGCTATTGTTGCCTGAATCGTCCAATTGAAGAATCTAGGGTTCTTCGTTTATGATTTGGGGATAAAACTGTATTGGCATCGCGTATTTATTAATATTGAAAACAGAATCATCACAACCACCGGCCTAGGCCAGGTGGTTGTGACGCTTGTCTTCCACACGGGTCACCCGGGTTCGAGTCCCGGCTCTGACCGAGTTTTTATGTTCTTTTCTTTTCTTTTCCTTTTAAGCAAACTATATAATTAATTATATATATATATTAATCCTTTAAATCTTTTAAATTCTTTTTAAAATACCTAAACTATTTTATAAATTCTAAAAAAAATTATAATTACTTAATCTGATATAAAAGTGTTATTTGCAATTTTTATTTTTCAGAAATTCTTTTATTTAATATTTATAATAATTAAATCATTTTTATACTATTATAATTATAAAAATCCATTATTATATCAAAACAGTTTTATTAAATTCCCCAAAAATTATCCTAACTTTTTATAAAGTTAAACTTTACTGAAATAATTTTTAATTCAGTAAAATCATTTATTTATTATTTTTAATCAATTTTTGTAAGATTTAATCATATTTAATTCATAATAAATCCAATTTTCATCATTTTTGCACCAAAATTTTATACAAATTATTTTTAATCATTTAGAACAGGAATATGATTTTTAAAATAAGATTTCTTTAATTTTAGTATTTTTGATTATTAAAGTTAATAATTGACTATTTACAAATAAATAGATTTAAAAATCTATTTTAAATGAAATAATTTTATAAAAATTATTTTATTGCTTCAAACACTTTATTGTACTCATTCAAAATTCAAACTTTATAAAAAGACTATTTTTCATTAATTATCCAACTTTCTTTATTTAATTAACATTTTTAAATTAAATTTAACAATTGATTATCCCCAAATCGAAACCCTAGGATACACATATTAGTTACATAGACTTAGACTTATTATATATTACCTCATTATAGGGTAATATTTGGAATCACTTTGGGCAACACAATTATCATATCTTTTCAACAAGTTAACATTTGCTAAGGTGAGTTTACATAGCCCCTTTTCTTTATTTTCACTATTTTTGGGGTGAAACATGTTTAAACATTTTATACTATCATTTACTCATATTTACTTGTGATTCAATTACATCATCATTCTATCATTTGACTGTAACAAAAAGACACAGTACAATCATTAACAATGATCAAGCCGCCTGTTTAGATTATAGCGCTATAGGTCTGACAAACCCATCCCACCCGCATAGACTCAGGGATGATCGATAACAGTAATAACATTTAACTAACTTGCGAGTTAGTCATCAGTCGACACAAGGTTTGGTTGTACAAAGACGCATTGTTGCATGTCGGTATCATACTCTATCATCATACAATTTTGAATGTTGTACAAACTATCGTTACCATTTATTTTCACAAACCTATGTATTCTCACCAACAATTGTTGACCCAAATTATTTTCAACTTAACATGTTTCAGGTTCTACTTGTTTGAAGAATTGCTTGAAGATACGTGCATAGTTTCATTCAAATTGATGTATGAAGTCTTGTAGAATCTTTGTATGTAAATTAATTAAATCATTTAATGAAATCTGATATTCACCATGAGCTACTGAACAATCATCAATACGTGGCACCCCGATGTTTCCGCCATCGGTTGGGGTGTTACAGATTGGTATCAGAGCCATGGTTATAGGGAATTAGGTTATTAGAAAATAATCTAGTCTATAACCATAGGATTTAACAAGTACTTGCTTCCTTTACTTGCTATTCTCTATCTCCCTCCTACTTCTTATCTCTACTTTCATTCCTACAAGAAGGTTGCTCTCCATCAGTGGATCTACTCTTAGACTAATAGGACAAATTCCTCAGGTTTAACCTGAACCCCCTTGGAATCTCGTCGAAGTTCTAGATCTTAATAACGAACACGTGCAATCTGGAAGGGTGAACGCCTGTATTCTGAGTCTTCTGTCTAGGCTGGCATTGCGCATATATCCCAATCAGACGAGGGACCCGGATGCCTACCTGGGAATTCTCGGGATGAGTGTTCACTTATAGGCTAAAGCATGTCTTCATATGTTATTAGAATTTAGAATCTTTGATAAGTCAACGTTTTCGTTTATTCGTTTTAATTAATGAATAAATGATTACATTCCTTATATAAACTCTCATTCATTTCATTGTGTCTATTACAGATCATGCCTCCTCGTCGCAGCACTCGCAACAGCACTGGTGAGAACCACGATGAAGGTAGTGACAACCATGGTCATGAACAAGGTCCTGGTCACAACACTAATGGGGTCGATGCTCAACTAGCTGCGATCATTTCTCAACAAATGGCGCAGCAAATCGCAACTCTGGTTCCCAATTTACTTGCTCAGGTCATCCAATTGAACGGCAACGGGAATGGTCACAACAATGGGAACGGAAATGGCAATGGCAATGGTAATGGACCCCAAGCTTGCACCCTTAAGCATTTCAACTCTTGTAACCCTCCAAAGTTCAGCGGTGAAGAAGGAGCTACTGGACTCCTCCAATGGTTTGAGGGTATTGAAAATACCTTCATCAACAGTGAGTGCCCAAACAACTTCAAGGTTCGTTACGCCATGAGTGTTCTCCATAAACGAGCACTCACATGGTGGAATGAAGAAAAGCGTACTCGTGGGGCCGAAGTTGCTCTTGCTATGACATGGGACCAAGTCAAGGAAGTCATGAAGGAAGAGTTTTGTCCTCGCAATGAAGTTAAGAAACTTGAGGATGAATTCCACACCCTTGCTCAGGATAGTGGGGAAAACCTTGCTTATAATACCCGCTTTCACGAGCTCAGCCTGTTATTGCCTCATAAAGTCACTCCGCTACCAGTAGCCATCGAAAAGTATATCGGTGGTTTGCCTATGCAGATTCAAGACACGGTATGGGGAAGGAACCCTGCTACCCTTGAAGAAGCCAAACGTTTAGCAGCTACCTTAACCGATAATCACGTAAAGAACGGGACCTTAGTTCGGAAAGGCAATAAAACAAGTATTGTAGCCGCGGTAACTACTGAGAATCAGAAGCGTAAGGCCAAGGATCCTGATGTCAACCTCACTACACAAGCTTCTAACAAGAAACCTTATACAGGAAACCATCCATTGTGCAACACATGCAACCGACATCATCCCACTGCTTCAGCATGTCGCTTGTGCACCAATTGTGGTAAGTATGGCCATCTAGTTAATACATGTCGCGAGACCCCAAATCCTAATGCCAACCAGCCCATCAACCCTGCTCAGGCTGCTAATCCTAATCGATACAACTATGGTCAATGTTATGAATGTGGAGACCCAAATCACTTCCGTAACCGATGCCCTAAACTGAACAGAGATCAAGACCCTCCAGCTACCTAACCGCAAGACTCACCATTTGACTATTGGTTACTTTTTATTCTATGTATTGACGTTATTCGATTCGAGTAATAAAATTCAAGTATTATCATAACATCTGTGTGCATGTTTGTCTGAATGTGAATTAATTGCTATATCTAATCATACTTGCTTGTACAACAATTAGTTAACTACCAAACGACCAGCTTAACGATTGGTAGAGGTCATCATGTCATTCCAACAGTCGGGAAAGGCCCTACCACCTGAACGACTGGCGGAGACTATCAGACCTGCTTAACAATCGGTAAAGTCATAAAAGGACGCAAAACCCTAATGTAAGGTAAATTGGTAATTACGGTCCGGAACGTAATCATGAATTTACAGGTACGTTAAGGTAGTGTGAAATTTTATCAAAGTTTTCGGTAGTTGGCCAATTGTAACCCTGGTTTTCTCTTAACTTCGGGACGAAGTTCCTAAAAGTAGGGGAGACTGTAACATTTCGCATTAAATAATTGTTCGGGATTAAAACGTCAAGTTTTCATAATTACCTTCGCATTTATTATTTTTGTCGCAATTATGGAACCCTAATGCTATATATATTATTATATATGTGTATGTAATATTATAATTATACAAAAAAATGATTTGCCTTGGCCGGGGTTCGAACCCGCGCCAAAGGCCGGCCTGAACCAACACACGAGCCCAACCAGCTGGGCTGGCCACTTCCTTGTGATAAACCCGGATAAACATTAAACTTATGCACGCTTCAAATCCTCACAGTTGACAAGGAAAGTCAACTGTGAGTTGCCTTGTTGATCAATCCGTATAATTAACGCGTAATTGATGTATTTTTGGCAAATTCGTGCTATTACCGGCCCAATCCAACATGATTACACATCAAAAACACGGCAATCGTTGCCCTAATCATCGATTGGACGCGTTTGTATTCAAAGGTAAGTCAACTTACTAATTAACCCTAACCCTAATCCCCTAGTATAAATTGAGGCTTTCTGGACCTTGTATAATCGCTCATAACACTCTCTTCACCTCCAATTCTTTCTATTATACACTGATTATTGAATTTTTGCTCGTGGTTGACTTTTCCTTTTGACCCGACCATCAACAACAATCGTACACTGTGAGTCCATTATTTTTGGTGGGGTTTATTCTTCGGCATCTCAGCAACAATAGCCCTAACATTAATCGGGCTATTGTTGCCTGAATCGTCCAATTGAAGAATCTAGGGTTCTTCGTTTATGATTTGGGGATAAAACTGTATTGGCATCGCGTATTTATTAATATTGAAAACAGAATCATCACAACCACCGGCCTAGGCCAGGTGGTTGTGACGCTTGTCTTCCACACGGGTCACCCGGGTTCGAGTCCCGGCTCTGACCGAGTTTTTATGTTCTTTTCTTTTCTTTTCCTTTTAAGCAAACTATATAATTAATTATATATATATATTAATCCTTTAAATCTTTTAAATTCTTTTTAAAATACCTAAACTATTTTATAAATTCTAAAAAAATTATAATTACTTAATCTGATATAAAAGTGTTATTTGCAATTTTTATTTTTCAGAAATTCTTTTATTTAATATTTATAATAATTAAATCATTTTTATACTATTATAATTATAAAAATCCATTATTATATCAAAACAGTTTTATTAAATTCCCCAAAAATTATCCTAACTTTTTATAAAGTTAAACTTTACTGAAATAATTTTTAATTCAGTAAAATCATTTATTTATTATTTTTAATCAATTTTTGTAAGATTTAATCATATTTAATTCATAATAAATCCAATTTTCATCATTTTTGCACCAAAATTTTATACAAATTATTTTTAATCATTTAGAACAGGAATATGATTTTTAAAATAAGATTTCTTTAATTTTAGTATTTTTGATTATTAAAGTTAATAATTGACTATTTACAAATAAATAGATTTAAAAATCTATTTTAAATGAAATCAATCAATCAATCAATCATACCCAGTATATCCCACTAATAGTAGACTATTGGTAGGGTCAGGGGAGGGTGAGATGTAGGCACACCTTACCTCTACCCATAAAGGATAGAGAGGCTGCTTCCAGAGAGACCCCCGGCTCAAAAAGAGAGAACAGAAGACAGGCAAGCATACAAGTAAAGGGACAAGCACCACTATCGGCTAACGGACCAAATGCAGGAATAAGCTAGTAAGATAGTACATAAAAATATAATACATTGAACATCATAGAAACAAGTAAACGGGACGAAAAGCACAAGTAAGTTTCACATTACTTAAGAAAACAAGATAAATAGACACATGAATCAAAATAGGTTTAGAAATCCTATAGATAAGGGCTCATAATACCCGGATATGCTACCTAAGTGCCAAATCCTAAAAGTCACTTACTTTAATCCTACGTCTCCAGGAACTCCTTTCTTGGACCATGTCCTCAGAGAGGTGCAACTCTATGAGATCCTGTCTAATTCGCTCATCCCAGGTCAATTTAGGTCTGCCCCTATTCCTTCTCCCCTCTACAACGCATGCTTCCACTGCTCTAACTGGCGCTGTTGTTCCTCTCCTCTTCACATGTCCAAACCATCTCAATCTCCCTTCCTTTATCTTGTCTGATATCCTAGCCACTCCAAACCTCTCTCTAAAAACCTCGTTTCTAATCCGATCTAGCCTTGTGTGCCCGCCCATCCACCTAAGCATCCTCATCTCTGCGACCTCCATCTTGCGTGCGTGCGTCTTCTTGATTGCCCAGCATTCTGTCCCATACAACATAGCAGGTCTAATTGCGGTCCTGTAAAATCTCCCCTTCAATTTATTTGGGAACCGCTTATCGCACAATACCCCTGTGGCTGCTCTCCACCTACACCACCCGGCTTGTATGCGATGTGTTACGTCACTATCTATATCCCCATCCTTTTGAACAAATGATCCTAAGTACTTAAACCTAGTTACCTGCGGGACAACCTGACCCTGAATAGTGATATGGGTGTCCTCGTCGTCGTTAACCCCACTGAAATCACAATAGAGATACTCCGTCTTTGAGCGACTAATCCTTAAACCCCTTCCCTCTAAAGCTTCTCGCCACTCCTCTAACCTTGCATTCAGAATTTGTTTAGTTTCTGCAACTAACACAATATCATCTGCAAAAAGCATGCACCATGGCACTGGCTTCTGGATCGACTTAGACAACTCATCCAAGACTACCGCAAAGAGAAACGGACTCAATGCAGACCCTTGGTGGAGTCCCACCTCCACAGGGAAGGAATCAGTATCTCCTACCGACGCCCGGACACTAGTTTCAGTTCTATCATACATATCCTTAATTACGTCTATGTACTTCCCAGGGACTCCTCTACCCTCTAAACTATCCCAAATTAATCTACGTGGCACACTGTCATAGGCCTTTTCAAGGTCAATGAATACCATATGGAGATCTCGCCTTTTTTCTCTATATTTTTCCATTAATCTCCTTAAAGTGTGTATCGCTTCCGTCGTTGACCTCCCTGGCATGAAACCGAATTGGTTTACCGTAATCTGAGTTTCCCTCCTAAGTCTAGTCTCAATCACCCTCTCCCATAATTTCATAGTATGACCCAACAACTTAATACCTCTATAGTTTCCACAACATTGGGCGTCTCCTTTTTTCTTAAATACGGGCACTACAACGCTACTCCTCCAACAGTCGGGCATTTTTCCATATTTGAAAATAACATTAAATAATGTAGTCAGCCATTGAACGCCTTCTTCTCCCAAACACTTCCAGGCCTCAATCGGTATGTTGTCTAGCCCAACCGCCTTGCCTCTTCCCATCTTCCTAAGTGCAGTCCTCACCTCTCCATGTGTGATGCTTCGATAATAGCAGTTATTTCTTTGTCGGCTCTGTGTAGTATGGTTTTCGATTGCTTGTTGGTAGTCCCTCCCGCCATTGAAAAGATTGTGGAAGTAGCTTTTCCATCTTAGTTTAATGTCTTGTTCCTTGGTCAAAACACGTCCATCCTCTCCCTTTATAAATTTCACTACTCCTAAGTCTTGACTTCTACGCTCCCTATATTTGGCAATCTTGAACATATCATGTTCCCCTTCCTTCGTTTCCAATCGTGCATACATGTGCTTATATGCTATGTTCTTTGCCTCTGTCACCGCCTTCTTTGCCTCCCTCCTAGCGTTTTTGTATCGCTCCCTCAACCTCAAACGCACTTCCTCGTCAGTGGTCTGCAACAGCTCCCTAAGGCACTTTTGTTTATCCCTTATTTTGATTTGCACATCCGCATTCCACCACCAGGACTCTTTGCTCCCAACTGTCCTCCCTGTTGTGACCCCTAAAGTCTCCTTCGCCACACAAGTAATAGTATTCGCCATAGCCTCCCACATCTGATTTGCGTCGCCATCACCATCCAATTGAGTGGCAGTCGTCGAGCTGACCTTATCCCTGAACGCTTCGATGTTGTCGCCTTTTAAATTTCCCCAACGTATTCTAGGCTGGAATTTTCTCTCTGCTGTCGTCAATTTATCTCTTAGGACTACGTCAGCTACTAGTAAATGGTGCTGAGCCACTGCTGTTTCTCCTGGGATCACCTTGCAGTCTCTCCACCGTTGACGATCTTGACTCCTCATCAATATATAATCTATTTGTGTGTTTCGTCCTCCACTAGTAAAAGTGATCATCTGCGATTCCCTCTTCTTGAAAAACGAGTTTACAATGCCTAGGTCATGGGCCACCGCGAATTCTAGAAGGTCTATACCCGGTTCATTCCTATCCCCAAAGCCAAAGCCCCCATGTACCTCCTGAAATCCATTGCTATCCTTACCAATATGTCCATTAAAATCACCTCCTATAAAAATTTTCTCCTCTATGGGTATGGCTCTCAAAACCCCGTCTAGACAATCCCAAAACTCTCTTTTCTCTTGATTTCCTAAACCTACTTGTGGTGCGTAAGCAGAAACCACTGCTACTACTTCTGCACCTAGCACTAGCCTTAACAACATAATTCTATCATTGAGTCGTTTCACCTCAATCACTTTCTTATGCAAATCCAAAGCCACTAGAAATCCTACTCCATTTTTTGCCCCATCAGATCCCGAATATAACAACTTGTACCCATTTCGCTCATTCCCTCTATGTCCCTTCCATCTAGTCTCTTGCAAGCATGCTATATGAACCTTATGTCTCTTAAGTGCATCTATCACCTCTAACAATTTACCACTTAGAGTCCCTACATTCCAAGAAGCTACACGTAAGCTATACCCCCTACACTTTCCCTTACCTGCACCCCTCGTCTTAGGACACAATCTCAAGGAACAATCATGACCTATTCCGTCTATATTTGCAAGTAATTATCAGACAATGCAACGAAAGCAATAATGCCAAGAAAAAGTATAATTGAAGAGAAGCAATAATTCCAAGAAAAACTCGTACAAAAAAACAGTAATAAATCAAACAATATGCAATAAACATCAAACAACAATAGCCAATCTAACAAGGAACTAATAACCTAATCTACCAGTTAAGTCAAATCATAAAGAATATTATACAGCAGATTCAAAGAGAAACATCAACTATTATTAAATAACTAAATCAGCAGTTCAATAACAACAACAACCAGATCTACAATAAACGACTTCAAAAACAAAACAACCGCTTCGTAAACCTAAAAACGAACATCAATAAAACTAATAACAACGATTATTCAACTTAACCGAATCTAAGTTGAGGAAACAAATCAGATCTATAATAGCAGAAAACAAAAACCTATAAATCTAAACAAAGTCAAACAGAACAGTAGATCTAAAGATCTAAACAAAAGTTAAAGAAAGGATATGTTTATAAGTAAGATAGAGGAAAAAGATGTGTAGAGAAGATGGATACTAGAGTATAGTATAGAATACACCTGGTTATCCCTTTGAGACAGTGTTGCAACGATGTTTCAAACCCCGATCTGAACAATCTCCGGCAGTTTCGAAAAGAGCCCGGATAATAGACTTTTGGATTTTTTGTGTTGTACGGCTACGGAGTGCGAGACGAAACCGTCGATGTCTCCTTAACCTCTCGTGCTTTTGTACCTGCCTTCGCTAAAAAGACTTTATTGTACTCATTCAAAATTCAAACTTTATAAAAAGACTATTTTTCATTAATTATCCAACTTTCTTTATTTAATTAACATTTTTAAATTAAATTTAACAATTGATTATCCCCAAATCGAAACCCTAGGATACACATATTAGTTACATAGACTTAGACTTATTATATATTACCTCATTATAGGGTAATATTTGGAATCACTTTGGGCAACACAATTATCATATCTTTTCAACAAGTTAACATTTGCTAAGGTGAGTTTACATAGCCCCTTTTCTTTATTTTCACTATTTTTGGGGTGAAACATGTTTAAACATTTTATACTATCATTTACTCATATTTACTTGTGATTCAATTACATCATCATTCTATCATTTGACTGTAACAAAAAGACACAGTACAATCATTAACAATGATCAAGCCGCCTGTTTAGATTATAGCGCTATAGGTCTGACAAACCCATCCCACCCGCATAGACTCAGGGATGATCGATAACAGTAATAACATTTAACTAACTTGCGAGTTAGTCATCAGTCGACACAAGGTTTGGTTGTACAAAGACGCATTGTTGCATGTCGGTATCATACTCTATCATCATACAATTTTGAATGTTGTACAAACTATCGTTACCATTTATTTTCACAAACCTATGTATTCTCACCAACAATTGTTGACCCAAATTATTTTCAACTTAACATGTTTCAGGTTCTACTTGTTTGAAGAATTGCTTGAAGATACGTGCATAGTTTCATTCAAATTGATGTATGAAGTCTTGTAGAATCTTTGTATGTAAATTAATTAAATCATTTAATGAAATCTGATATTCACCATGAGCTACTGAACAATCATCAATACGTGGCACCCCGATGTTTCCGCCATCGGTTGGGGTGTTACAGTGTGGTGGCTGAAGGAGTGGTAGCGGGTGGTGGTTGAGTGAATAGGAGTGGAGACGGGTCACTTTCAAGGAATGTGTAGGAATCGGGGGTAGGTTGGTATGACTTAGAAAACGGGAATTCGTGCCCATTGAAGGTTACATGGCGGGACAAAATGATTTTGCCTGTGGTTCGATCGAGGCATCGATAACCACGGTGGTCGGCAGGATATCCAAGGAATACACAAGGTGTAGACCGTGGGGCAAGTTTGTGAGGTCTCGTGTCAGTTTGATTTGGATAGCATGCACATCCAAACACACGAAGGTGTGTGTAATCGGGGTTTTTGAGGTATAAGGAAGCTGTGGGGGTTCGAAAACCAATTGTTTTAGAGGGGAGGATGTTGTGTAGGTATACAGAGGTGTGTAGGGCTTCCACCCATAAGTTGGGAGGTAGGGAGGCATGGGTGAGGAGGGATAACATGATTTCGTTGAGTCTATGAATCATGCGTTCGGCTTTCCCATTTTGTTGGGAAGTGTGTGGGCAGGAGAAGCGAAATTGTAACCCATGGGATGAAGCAAATTGTTTAAATTGGGTATTGTCAAATTCCCCACCCATGTCACATTGAAAAGATTTAATGTTTTGGTGAAATTGGGTGGAAATAAATTTGTAAAATTGGGTTAATTTTGTGTAAGTTTCAGATTTAAATTTTAATGGAAATACCCAAGTAAATTGAGTAAAATCATCTATAATGACCAAGTAATACTTATAACCCTGTTTGCTAAGGACAGGAGATGTCCATAAGTCACAATGCACAATATCAAATGGGCAAACAGTGGAAGAAGTAGATAAATGAAAAGGCAAATGTTTGTGTTTTGCAATCTGACACGATTCACAAAACGAAGTTCGGGCATGCTTATTACAAGAAATAAATTTATTTGAATTTAAAATGTCAAGGACTTGCATGCCAGGGTGTCCTAGACGGTTGTGCCACGAGCCTTGAAGACTTGTGGAGACAAAAGCTGAAGCATCGGGTGAGTTGAGTGTAGTGAGCGGGTAGAGGTGACTGGTGCTATCATGCCGACTCAAAATCGTCCCACTCGGGTAATCCTTCACAGAAAAGCCAAAAGGGTCAAAATCAACGGAAACCCAGTTATCACGGGTGAATTTCCGTACAGAAATAAGGTTTTTAATAATATTAGGGGTGTGTAAAATGTTTTTGAGTTGGAGTGGTTTAGAAGTTGAGGGAAGGTTTGTATGTCCTGATCCCGCAACTGGTAAAAGATGTCCATTTCCAACCAATACATTTTTAATAGAATGACCACATGGGTAAGAAATCATACCTGAGTCCGAGGTGAGATGATTGGTAGCTCCGGTGTCCATGAACCATTGTGGGGTCTCGTCTTCTATTGCCATGGCTTGAAAAGCTTCGGCTAACTCAGTGGGCTCAAGTGGGTTAACATCAGTGACGTGGGCCTGGGCAGAGGTGTTGGTAGAAGTGTTGGAATTGTTTTGCTGGTTCGGCTGCTGTGTAGCGGCCCACGGGGAAGCCCAGCCCGGTAAGGTAGGGTAAGGGCATGGTGGAGGAGGCATGGGCCAGTAACAGTTGGGCCAGTAGTTATTGGGCTGAGGTGGGTAAGGAAAATTGTTCCAGGTTTGACGATTGGAGGGCCGAGTACCAGCAGGTCGTGTGGGCCGAGATTGTTGGTTATCAAAGGTGTTGGGCCCAGAATTCTGGGCTGACCCATCTCTGCGAGGATACCCACCAGGCCTGCGATTATTATTAGAGACATAACGAGAGCCCTGAGACGACCCGTACCTGTTCGGTGGTGCGTCCGTGCGACGAGACCCTTGATTGTTTGCCGGACCATCACGTCTTGGAGTGGGATTCACGGCGGCTAACGCTTCAGATGGAGCCGGGGCTGGTTCACGAGCAGTCTGTCGTTCTTCATCACCACGAAGCATTTCACAAGCCTCGTTCCAAGATGGGAGGTCCCTGTGAATAATAGCAGCAATTGTATCATACTCCCTTGGTAGTCCACGCACAAGCTGTAACACCAATGTCTGCTCGTTGACTGGGCTGCCGAGATCGTCAAGTTGATCAGCCAGATCTCGCAGCGTCTGACAGTAGGCTTCCAAGGAGGTGGATGTGCTGAGTTTAAGATTGGTAAACTTACTTTGCAGGGCAGCACATCTAGGGCCTCGATTATTGTGGAAAATGTCACGAACCCGGTTCCAAGCCTGAAGTGCCGTGGCTGCATCATCCAGCACTTGTTTGACATACTTGTCAGAGAGAGTGGAGTAGATCCACTGAAGAACAATCGCATCAACATTCTTCCATTCTTCATACGAGGGGTCATCTTGAGGGGGTGGTTCGGAAGTGATATGATCCGAGACTTGATATCCACGTGCGTGAAGTTGAAAAAGCTTCACCCAGGTGGAGTAAGTCACGGTGGAACCATCAAGAATCCGAACCTTCTTGGTGATGTCGGTAACAGTGTAAACAGGGTGCAAATGGTTCGAAGGTTTGGGGTTGGGAGGGTTGTTTGTGTCGCCCATGATAGCAGGGTATGAAGAAGATTGGCCGGCAAAAGAAACAAAACATGGTCGAAACCCAGAACTGCAGAAAAATAAAAGGCTGTGACAGGGTCGAAACCCAGAAAAGGAGGATCGAAATCCAACAAAAATGCAGAAAAATAAAAAGGCTGTGGTTAAGGCTCTGATACCATATTTGTTTTGATAAAACTGAATGACTTTCATTGAGAATTAGAACAGAATTTATACAGCATACAAGGAGTGATTTAAGGTCCTAATTGTGAGAGATTAAATGCCTACAATATGGAAACAATAAGACTAGTCAAATATACATTAGGACTAGTCAAATACAATAATTACAGGGAGATAATCTCGCTGAGATAATCTCGCTAACAGTATAAACACAAATTTAAATGTACAAGTCTGCAATCACTGTCAGGGACAACCAACTTTGATTCCCAGTTCGACCTATCTGATTTATGCTGCTCGATTTCATCACAGATATAATTTAGAAGTACAATCACTGCACGGAGTTCATTTGGATTGAGCAAATGACAATGATATCTTGATAGAATAATCATCGCACAAGAAATAGAAAGGGAGTCATGAAGCCCCAGTTTTTTAAGAACCTTCACAAACGGCATGTAGCGCAATGGAAGTTCATTTGCAATTGGCCCCAGATTCATCTTCAAATGGATAATGAATCTATTGGCAGGCAATATAAGTGTCCAATTAGCATTCAGAATGAATGGCGATTTTGATAGCTTTGATACATCTGTCAAGAAGAAGAAAAGAGAGTAATTGGTCATTAATTTTTAGTGATGACAAGATGAAACATATATAGAGATAAATTACCTGCGGAAGATAATGTATCCCAATTTGTGTCGATATACTTGAGTAGCTCAAAAGTAGCTTCCTCGAGGGCGAAAAAACATCTGGCAGAAATAAACGTCTTGGGTTTCTGCAATGATCAATAACCTGTTAATACACGTACACACTGAGAAGATGCATGGTGTATAAGAAGAATATAAAATTAATTACATAACACTGGAGTTGCTTTAACACCAAAGTAAAAGGAGGAGGACTCCTTAGTTGAAGAGCTCCCCAAGAGTAGTCCGGTGGAACTTTGGAAAGGATAGGAGCAACGCCCCACGCAAGTGGCCAATCTTTTAACAAAATGGCGTCCCTGAATGAGCAAAGAACTCTTGTAACTCCTCTCTTTCCGGGATGAAAAGGGAAGCCTTTTTCTGCAGGAATGCATGCAATCTTGCTCAACACACTACAGAAGTTGTGGTCATGCAGAAGAGCGGAATTTTTAAGGCGCCTCTTATTTGCACCGGATTAAAACTTATTTGCACCTATCTACAGCTCGTAGAGGCCTCTACGAGCTGGAGAGGAAACTCTGCTGCTCGTAGAGGTCTCTACTGCTCGTAGAGAACTATGTCAGATGTGGTCCACACTTGCCAATCATTGACAATCATTTAATGATACCTCTACTGCTCGTAGAGGCCTATACGAGCAGTAGAGTTTCCTTGAATTTTTTTTCCATCGTGCATGGAACTGAATGTTTTTTAAACTTTTTAATGTCCTCTACAGCTAGTATTGGTCTCTACGAGCAGTAGAGTTAATATAATTCAGTAAAAAACTAGCTTGTAGAGGAGCTCTATGACTCGTAGAAGTATCCTCTACGACTAGTAGAGGTCTCTACTGGTTGTAGAGAAACAAATATTAAAAAAATAATTATTTTTATTATTATTATAAATTATACTATTAGAAAAAAAATAAAAAATAAAATAAAATAAAAATGTGTGTTATTCTACGACTAGTAGAGGCCTCTACTGGTAGTAGAGAAAACCTCCACGAGCCATAGAGCTCATCTACGAGCTCCCAACATTGTTTCTCTACGAGTGGTAGAGGCCTCTACGCTCGTATCTGTTCCACCCTCTACCACTAGTAGAGACCCATACCACTCGTATATAAATACTCTACTGCCTGCAGAGGCCCATACGAGTGGTAGAAAACCTTTTTTTTTTTTTTTAGTTTTGTTTGTTAATTTTATGTATGTTATTTGAGGTTTTATAAAAAAAATTCCACTACTTGTTATATGTATGTCTTTGAAGATCATCTGGTCTGGCTTGTTACCATTAGTTCCTCTCTCTATAGTCGAGCTAGTAAAACGAGATATCCTATTGAAGTGAACGTTCACAAAGATCGGGAAGTAGTAGCCGTAAATCTATCCACTCGTGTAGTTTTAGGCCGCAGATGTCTACTTTTCTTTAATATGGAATTCAAATCAGATCCTAGAGTTTAACCACTGGGGGAGAGTGGGTGAGCTTGCTTTCGAAAGTTTACAGTTTCCCGGCTAAAAATCACCCGCTTGTTTACAAACTGAACTGATCTATAAAAAAAGACAGAAGCGAGGAAAGGCCCCTACGCTGCTCTCTCTGTTTTTTCCCTCGAGCGGGATTTGAACCCACGTCCGACTACCTGTTGAACTATAAAAGAGGCCGCTCTACCGCTGAGCTACCGAGGTGGGGCTTAAGACGGGAAATCTAAATCGGCACACGCTTTTTATAATATATAACAAGTAGTGGAATTTTTTTTTTATAAAACCTCAAATAACATACATAAAATTAACAAACAAAAAAAAAAAAAAAGGTTTTCTACCACTCGTATGGGCCTCTGCAGGCAGTAGAATATTTATATACGAGTGGTATGGGTCTCTACTAGTGGTAGAGGGTGGAACAGATACGAGCGTAGAGGCCTCTACCACTCATAGAGAAACAATGTTGGGAGCTCGTAGATGAGCTCTATGGCTCGTGGAGGTTTTCTCTACTACCAGTAGAGGCCTCTACTAGTCGTAGAATAACACACATTTTTATTTTATTTTATTTTTTATTTTTTTTCTAATAGTATAATTTATAATAATAATAAACATAATTATTTTTTTAATATTTGTTTCTCTACAACCAGTAGAGACCTCTACTAGTCGTAGAGGATACTTCTACGAGTCATAGAGCTCCTCTACAAGCTAGTTTTTTACTGAATTATATTAACTCTACTGCTCGTATAGACCAATACTAGCTGTAGAGGACATTAAAAAGTTTAAAAAAAGCATTCAGTTCCATGCACGATGGAAAAAAATTCAAGGAAACTCTACTGCTCGTATAGGCCTCTACGAGCAGTAGAGGTATCATTAAATGATTGTCAATGATTGACAAGTGTGGACCACATCTGACATAGTTCTCTACGAGCAGCAGAGTTTCCTCTACTGCTCGTAGAGGCCTCTACGAGCAGTAGAGTTGTCTAAAACCCTAAAAAAGCCTCCGGTGCAAATAACATCACCCATTTTTAATTACAGTTTTGGTAAGTGTTTCGGCCAAGGACCAAATTTCTAAGGAAACTTGGTTTGGAACGTCTGCTTCTACATGCTTCGTCATACCAAGAAACTCTATTCTTCTGGCACATTGGAGAATAGTGTCAGCATTACAAGTGTTCTGAAGGCCTGTTTTCCTTAGTATGCCAAGCCATCTATCTGAAACAAACCTCTTCCCAGGAAACATATGAGGCTGGCTGCAAGAGAAAAGCGATGTTAATAGCGAATCACCAGGATCAAACAGGTCTTTCGGTTTGTATAGGCGTCCATCCGCACTTGTCACAAAACTGGTCTCCTTTAGTGCTTCAATGACGGAAGAATCTTGTTGGAGATCCTTCCAATTCATGGAAAGATATACCAATATGTCCTCCTGTTCTGACTCTGGTTTCTCTTCAAACCGGACCGCGGTTTCTTTCTCAAGGGCTCTCAGTAATACAACAGCAGCACCACCACCATTGCTACCAATTTCACGCATTGTTGACTTCTTTCGTTGGTTAACCAAAAGTCTTTTCAAATAAAAGCAACCCATGATGATATAAAGCTATCTATCACAAATTAAGAATAATGAAACTTAACTTACGAACGCACAAAACAATTATAACATAGATTCTAGATTTTTTTTCTCCGTCATGGCCTTAAGAAAACATCAATGATATAAAAGCCTCGTATTCACACCTGTCGTTCAGTGAAGGAAGCCTAACGAATGGGTAGTGAAGCCATGCGAATAATAAGGGTTCAACCAACAAACTCCAACAAAGAAAAATAATAATTTATATTATTTAGGGGGTGTTTGGGATTGATTATTCAAAACAGATTATGCGTTTTGGAAAAGCAGGGGTGGAGCTGCTTATAGATTTTTGTGTTTTGGTGGCCTAAAAAACTAATTATCTGCGTTTTCAAAACGCAATCCAAACACAAAAAACTGATTATCTGCATTTTCAAAACGCAAAAATCTAATAATCAGATTTAAAACGCAATCCCAAACACCCTCTTACTAGATTATATCCCAGAAACTGAGATAGAAAAATCTAATACGAAGAAATAAAATGTGTATTATGATGTAACATAAAAACTAATCTATATCTATATCTATATCTCACTACTAGAAAATAGGTCTAATGCAACCTTTTAGAAGCAACCTTTTTCAAAGAAGTTGCATTTGAATCTAATGCAACTCAGATAAACATAAAGGTTGCATTAAAAGATCTAATGCAACTTTTTCATAAAAGGTTGCAAATGTTACTAAATGTTGCAACCTTTTTTCTAAAAGGTTGCATTATGAAAAGTTAAATGCAACTTTTAATTAATATATTAAACATATATATATATATATATTCAAGTAATATTAATTACTATTTATTAAAATATTAAAAAATAACCCAGTTATATATAAAATAATAATTATAATTAATTAATAAATAAAAAACGAGCCGAACCCGAGCCTAGAAAAACCACTTTCGAGCCGAGCTCGAGCCTTAGAAGCAAAACTCGAATCGGCTCGACTCGCTTGCACCCCTATGAGAAGCCTACCCCACATGATCTACATATAAAGAAAAAAAGTAAGTATTTTACAAGAATCGAAAGTGTTTTCCTGCCAACTACACTACAAAAAAAATGTCATTTGGTGGCACAAACTTTTAATGGCATTTAGTGTTTGTGACACTAATTAAGGTTTTTAGTGACACTTTTTGTATGCCATAGTTATTTAACACGTACTTTTAGTGGGATTTAACAGTTACGCCACTAAATTTGATTTTTAGTGACACTTTAGGTATGCCATAAATGTTTGATACGCATTTTGGTGGCATTTAATTTTGTATCAGTAAGATCAGTTTTTGTAATGCCATTACTAATATCAAATAACTAATTTAGAAATCATTTCTTTATACTAAAAAATTATTAATTGAACTGAAATCTAAAAAGTACTACTCCTATCCCTTTCGATCAATGGCGGATCTTGAATGATAACCCTCGTAGAACCAGGCTCAATCTGGGTGGAAGGTAAATCTACCTGAAATGCCGAACCGTACCGTATCCAAGTGGTATTGTTCCTAGAAAAAAATGGAGTTCTTATAATTTGTGTGAACAAAATTGTATGGCTAATATTATTTTCCCTCCAACCTATATTTCAAGTAGATTTTCATTTCCCTCCTAACTAAAATAGTTTCTCCAAAATTTTCTAAGTTCCCTCCCATCCAAAATTCATTCCCCAAAATTAGATTAGATTTACTCACTTTCTCTCTCTCAACCCACACACATACTTACCGATAAGTTTAGAGAGTCCGAGAGAGAGAGAGAGAGAGAACCGAGGAGAGAGAGAGAAAGAAGAAGAGAGAGATGGGCAGTAACAGGTCAACAACGACTACACGACGGAGGCGGCATCTTCGTCAGCGGGTTATCATCAAACAGAGGTAACTGACTGTTTTAAGAATTTTATTATTTTTTTCACTTGATTCAATATAAATATGGGTGGTTTTAATTTGCTTGTGGCTGATTTGATTATTATTATTATTATTATTATTATTATTATTATTATTATTATTATTGAATATTTAGTCAACTGCTAATTTCTTGTTTATATTTGTCTTTAGATATTTGACTTCTTCTTTAACGCACGCATCTTCTTGCTTCTGTTGTTGTTCACAAATCTCAGGTAGCAAAAATCTGTCATTTTGATCCGTTTTGATTGTATATAATGGAAAACATAATAATAATGATAATACCTGAGAGATTCGTGAGACCTGACATTGATGCTTAGAGAGTAGAGGTTAACATGATTGTCAGTATGATTAGGTTCTCTTTAGGGTATGCAGTTATGATGGATTTAGGATTCTTGATGAAGAATCGATTTAGAGAGAGGGAGGGACAAAAGATTAAGTGGTGTTATGATAATGATTTTGTCTAACCCTTAATCCCTAGTAAACTCTCATTATTTATGCATACATAGGGGAAACCCTATAAGGCCCTTCTAATAATAAGTCCGCCCATCAAAGACTTATATGTTATTGGGCTTAGGATAATTAATAATTGATCATCATTATACAAATGATTATAAAGGCTATCGATAAATATACAAACGTCACGTATATTTATTCCAACGTGCCATTCTTTTTGTACTAATGATATTAATATTAGTGCTTATAAAGTGCCTGATGTTTCCTTAGGGATTGGTATATACTATATAGCTAGTTTTGCTTAATCTGGCCCAGAAATTATAGATTCATAAATACGTTTAACTGTGATCAATATTCGGAAATTGATCACCTTTGCATGTAAAATGCTATACTTTAGCGAATTCGGACCATAAATTTGATGTTTTTCTTATTGAACTATTTATACTTGATGTTATTGCTTACATTTATTACTTGCAGCCAATTGAATCAGTAAAAAAACAAAACAAAAGACTTTGCTAAAAGAAACATCAATGAATCTTGCACAGAGCATGACTGACCCTTTGTCAACCAAACCATGGGCTCTGTCAGCTATTCATATAGGTACAAATCTACATCTTCTTGCACTACGTTGACTTGTTGCTCATCTTTATTTGTTGGATTGATTCAAGTTTTGTGTTTGAGCAGCTTCTTCTCATGCTGGACAAACTAATCCTGCTAATCTGGTATGACTTATTGCAGTCACTTATTTATGTTATTAATACAGTTATAATGATAATAATAATAATAAAGAAAAGCTGGATTTATTTGCAAATTTTATGCAGACTATTGATACAACCAAAGAACGAATCAGAAAACTGTTCGACAATGTGGAACTTTCTGTTTCTTCATATGACACAGCCTGGGTAGCCATGGTCCCTTCTCCAAGCTCACCCAAATTCCCTTGTTTTCCTAAGTGTCTCGATTGGTTAGTTAATAATGACTGATGTTACTGGATAACGTCACGTTTATGATAGAATCTGGCCTGACTCAAAATATAACAGGACTAAGTGACTAACCTATGTCGTATCATGCTTACGAAACAGGGGCTGTGATGACTCTTACCACATTTAAAGATGATTGACCACCTACTGGTCAGATCCTCATCATGTACCCTGCGATGTGGATGGACCATACGGTCAACTATTCGACATAATTACCAAAAGGTACATTTTTTACCATCACAATCTCATTTTAGTAAACCGTGAAGCATTTCGAGCATAAAAGCACATCTTAAATTTCCAAATGCATCTTATGGTTTAATTGAAACTTTTGATAGATATCAAGACAACACGTAAGCACGGAGTCTACTTCTGCAAAAGAAGCTTAACCGTTATTCTCCTAACTCACTCACTGCTGAGGTTTTTTCTATCTCTTACCTCTCTGACTCTATCTAATAATTTGTTATCACTTGTTTTCCTTTAAGAAAATAGTGTTTCCCTTACGAAAGGCATATCCCTATATTATAAACTTTATGTAATCATGTAGGTGTTAATTTTAAGTAGGAATTTAACGGAATTCTTCTATAACAGTTGACAGGTATGACCGAGGAGGACAAAGAAGTTATGGTTTTACTAATTCAAGCTGCAAGAATAATGGATGATATATTTTACCAACAGGTTTATTTAATTAATTTCAACAACGTTATGGATATATATTGACTTACCTAGCAAGGAGCTCTTCAACATATTTACCTAAACATATGGAATATTTTCTTTATTTTGTTCTCATAATTACTTCTTTTTTTTTTTTATTAAAATCAGGTTTGGTACAACAATCCATCTTTAAGGGAATGGTTAAATGGACATGCTCAATTATCTGAGCTGGACATGTGAAAATGGAAGTATTATTCAATAAATAAGAGTCCATGGTAAGATACCACCCCTAAAAGCACCATAGCTTCTCTGGTGTAGATCTTTTTCATATAATAAATCTATTATCTTTGTAAGATGTTAGAATTAACAAATAAAACTTGCTCATTAAATTAAAAAATATATTTATATTTTTCACAGGTCTTGTCTGGATGAAAATGAAGCATTTTTGACAACTGCAGAGTGCAGACTCTGCTGTAAAATTGCTTCCGGACGCAACAAAACCAGTTGCTAACTGGAAAGGTCTTGAAGTTGAATATAAAGCTGGATTTCCCATTTTGAAACCATCTGGTGCTAATTTCTACCCTCCGGATATGGATAAAATGGTATACGTTTTTTATGTTCATATATGTGTCAAAATCTTTATTATCCAAGCAATCATGTATACAATCTAAATTCAGTCAAATACTTGATTTCTATTTGTGGCAAATTTTGTTTTTTTAAGGTTATAGGCATAAATTTCAACCCATTAACTTACGATTGGGTTGATTTGGTTAATTTTAGCCAATTAACCTCAAACGGGTCAACTGGATTCAGTATGATAGATTCTTTGTTTACTAATCTAGCAAATATACTTCCATATATTTCATCAGTAATATCAAAATATTTTTTAATTCATGTTGCTATTATTTAGAGTTGTATATTAGTTGATGTGTATATATTAATGTTTTTACAGAAATGCTGTTTGCGAGCTAGGGAATCACGCATGTCTCAAAAAAATATGCACACAGCCGGTCCAAAAAGTTTTGCTAGGATTTGTGAGGAGATGGTAATATGTTTCAAGTTTGCCCATGATTTGTATTATTTTTGTTGTGCAATACACTAATGTTTTTTGTTTCCTTATATTTATTTTATTATGAATACAGAAAAATGCCGACCCAAACCAACAATCACCTACTTTAACACAATTGTTTGAGCATACACGTAAAAGGACGGAAGGGCGCGTATATGTTGATACATATGATGACACGCAAACGAAAATTGTAAGTTCTTTCTACTTTTATCTTTATGTAAATATCCATGTTCTATGTTTGCCTTATGTAAATATTCATCTATCATGTTTGCTTATTACGTATAGGATTAATTTAATTTTGATGAAACCTCCAGTGACACATGAAAATAGACATCCTTTTTTAATATTTATCCATAGCATGATTTTAATTATAAAATTGTTTCTAAAGTATTTTCTTAATTTTTTTGACAATATTTAAGGAACAAATGAAGAACTACAAGCCAAAGGAGGATGACAATGTTACAGTTGATCCTTATTTAGTTGTAATGAGCAAAGAAAACTATGGGTATCGTCGAATTTATGGTAGAGGTGTTACAAATACATTGATAAAAAAAGTGGATGGTGTTTGCACGTCATACATGGTTCCAAAGGGGATGATAGAATCTTTTAAAGCAAACGTTGAAGTTGAGAAAAACCAGTTACTAGAATTGCGCAGAGAGATCGAAGAGGATTATCAAAGGAAAAAAGCCGAGCTTGAAGTGGACCATGAAAGAAAAAAAACCAAACTTGAAGTTATTCGAAAAGATATTATTGACAACCAACGAAAAAACTTTGAAGCTATGAAGCAGGAGGTTATGAAACAACTACAAGTTGAAGATCAAGATGACTAGAAGGCCGGTTTATATTTCTCTTCAGTATTGTAATTGACACTTTATTGTTATTTAAGTTTGGACAAGTAATTTTAAGTAAATCATTTGATTATGATGATATTTGTGTTCTTATTGTTTTTGCATAATTGTGATTTAATGCATATTTTAATTATTTGTAATTGGATTTATGTTACAAAGTTGCATTTAGGTGTAAAAGTGTTGCATTTGTTTTAATTAAAATTCATAAAAAAGTTGCATTTATTAAAAAAAAAAAGGTTGCACTTTTACTATAATAAAAATAGTAAAGGTTGCAATAAGACTAGAAAAATGTTGCATATTTGTAATTAAAATATAATAAAGGTTGCATTTGAGTATAATAAAGGTTGCATTTAAGTGTAGAAAAGGTTACACTTTTGTAACCAAAGTTGCATTTGAGTATTATAAAAGTTACATTTGAATATTATAAAAGTTGCATTAAAATGTAAAAAAGTTGCATATTAAAAAGTTGCATTAGAGTAGCAAATGTAACACTATAAAAAATGGTTGCATTAAGCCTATAAAGGGTTGCATTAGGTCTAAGGTAACTGCTTCTGATGCAGCCCCCAATAAAAGGTTGCATTAGACATATTGTAACCTTTTCAAGGCCTAATGAAACATTTTAGTGGTGCTGCAATAGCTTCATTTTCTTGTAGTGTCTATATCTATATCTATATCTATATCTATATCTATATCTATATATATCTATATATATATTGCAAAGGGGTTAATCCTACATGTCATACTCTTATGCAATCTCTCCTTTGAGAGATGCCACATAGGATGTGATGTGGCAACTCTAGACCAATTAAAAAAAAAAGAAATAGATATGATTTAACATAATCTATTAAATACCTAATTTACTAAATTTAAATATTAAACCTTTAGTAAACCAATTAAAAAAAGGAATAAATATAATTTAAACCAATCTATTATAATCTATTAAATACCTAATCTACTAAATATAAATATTAAAACTTTATATTTTTTTCTCTCATGTTTCCCCCCATAACTTTTAAACGTTAATATCTTTTGTATACGAGATTTTTTAAAGAAAAAATTTATACCAAATTAACGAGCGTTTTATTATCTTTCCAACGAGTACCATAGTGCTATATAAAAATCGGAGAAAAAATGATTATTTTTTGTAACCCGACAGGTATTGTGTCGGGTTTGAGATTAGTTTAAAAAAATTGTGGGTTTGGGTCGGGTCTGGGATTAGGTGATACCCGACCCGATTACCCGAAACAACATACCCAAATTCCCGAACTATATACCCGATCATATACCCATGAATTTTTTAACGCATCACATAACCCTTAGATTAATACGTTCGATATTTCAATAATTAACTTTTTTTCTTATTTCATGTTAGTTCTTTTTAGAATGATCGATTACAAACTTCCGAAGTCATTTGTAATGGCACTAGATTTATACACCGGCGCAGAGATTCATTTTTTTATATTTGAATATGATAACTTATGGCAGAGATTTGTTTAAAATAATAATAATAATAATAACAATAAATATTTTATTATGTCATATTAAATATTTCAACCCGGGACGCTCCCGGGATAAAAACTAGTGTACTACAATATGAGAAAACATTATTAATGAATTATCTAAACACATTGTGTTTTTTCTCGTATGAACAAAACCCACTAAAAGAGTCGTTTTTTTTTTGTTTTTATATAACACTATAGTACTCGTTAAAATGATAATACAATGCTCGTTAATTTGGTGTAATTTTTTTTTAAAAAAAATCTCGTATAAGAAAGTTATCAACGTTTAAAAATGTGGGGAGAAAACATGGGAGACAAAAAGACTTTTGAAGGAAAAAAAGGAGGTGAAGAAGGTCTAACCTTGTGTCATGTGTCACTCAAGGGTGTGAGGGTCTAACCTAATGTCACGTGTCACTCAAGGGGTGAGAGGGATTAATCTAATGTCATGTCACGTATCAGGCTTTCGTTTATTAAATATATAGATGATACTAGTTTATACCTCCGTAGCATCGCAGGTGTGACATCCGTCACTTTTTATTATATATATATATATATATATTTAATAATAATAATAATAATAAATAATAATGATAGTCTAAATCCAAGCCTTGAGCCCAAACCATATATACCCCAAACCAAGACCAATTCCCCTTCTTTTGTGTATCTATTGAAGCCCAGAATGCAGCCCAGCAAACAAGGCCCATCAAGAGTCCGGCCCAACACACCTTCATACCTGTTTTAGTTAAAAAAAAAAAAAAAACATGCTGAGGGCGGGATTCGAACCCGAGCCCTCAGCCGAGTCACCACAACACCACAACACAACCAGCTGCTCCACCCAGGATTGTTGTTTTGAAACCAACACTTTATTATTATATCGTGATTTCAGAATCATCTCAGTTGACTTGGAAAGTCAACTGAGATCAACAACTTACCATAATCACAACCTTTGACTCGTGATTTAGCTAGAATTGGCATCACGACGCGATAACCGGCCTTCATTGAGTCAGCACACGACCAATTAGTAATCAATTCATACCAATTTTTGAACAAAACGCGTTATACATTCAATACTAAGTCAACATTACCAATTCGAGCACCTAAGCCTTTGCACTATAAATTAAACCTTTCTGGACCATCTCAACTCGCCGAGCTTCTTTTCTCAATCACCAATTTCTCTTAAAACCCCTCTATTCTTGAATTTTTGATCAAAATTTTGACTTCGGCCTTGACCGATCGATTCAGTATCAAAACACAATTGTAAGTTTGATTTTTGTTGTGGGCTTTGTTAATCGGCGTGTGCACAACATTAACCCCATGATTAATTGGGTTAATGTTGTGAGAATCACTCGATTGGAAAATCTAGGGCACAAGCATTCGAATTGGGGAAGATTATTGTTTTCGTTATGATATAAAATTTAATCGAACTTAAAACAAACACAACCACTGGTCTGGACCAAGTGGTTGTGTCTGTTACTCTCTGACCAGACCACGCGGGTTCGATCCCCGTCTGTGGCGATTTTTTTTTTGTTTTTCTTTTTGTGGTTTTATTTTAAAAACAAACAAACATTAAATATATATATTTCTTATATTTTATAAATTCATTTTAAAATATTAAAACTCTTTTAAAAATTCAACAAAAATTATATTATGTTAATCTAGTGAAAAAGTTTAACATACAATTTTTAGTTTCAAAAATTTATTTATTTAATATATATAATAAATAAATCAAGTTTATTCTAATTTATTTATAAAATTCTATAAAAATATCAAAACGATTATATAAATTTACACAAAATTTATTCTGAGTCTTTATAACATTAAGCTTTTCAGAAATAATTTTTATTTTTGAAAAACCATTCGTTTTATATTTTTAATCAATTTCTGTTAGTTTTAATCATAAATAAATCATAATAAATTCATTTTTCAATATTTTTGTACCAAAATTTTACATAAATTATTTCTATTCATTTGGAACAGAAATACAAATTTTAATTCAAGAATTCTTTAATTTTAATATTTTTAGATATTAAAGTCACATTTTGACAATTTGAAATAAATAGATTAAATATTCTATTTTCAAGAAAATAATTTTATAAAAATTATTTTCACACTAAAAACTTTATATTGTGACCATCTTTAATTCAAAATTTACAAAAAGACTTTTGCTTATTTATTTATCAAATTTCTCTTATTTATTAAACGTTTAATTTATTAATCAAACAAATACATATCCCCAATTCGAAACCCTAGAAAATACTTATAGACTAGATAGACTTAGACTTATTTGTTACATTACACATAGGGTGATACTTGGCAACGTTGGAATACACTTATTCAATTACACAAGACTTAACACCTTGCTAAGGTGAGTATTACTTATCCCTTTTTTTCCGCTTTTACAACTTTTGGGGTGATTCATGCACAAGTATACAAAACTTTCGTAATCATTTACACATACATTTTATTCATTTACAATTCATATACGTGTCTTGTTTATCTTTGTGCTTATGCTTGAACATGAACGTAGCTTGCATACAAAATCATACATTTAGACATAACTTATGTTATGGTGCTCTTTACACTCAGACGTAACTTATGTTACGGTGCTCATTTAGACGTAACTTATGTTACGGTGCTCATTTAGACATAACTTATGTTATGGTGCTCTTTTAGACTCACACGTGTTGAGGTGCTCATTATCAATTTCATTGTACAGACTTTACATTTGATCTTTGTCTTGTTTGGTTACTTGCGTGTTTACATAATGCCTTTGTGATACTAGACACATGAATTGTACTACTTTTCAAACTTATACTATATGTACAAAACTAAGTAGTACTCACCAACATCATATGTTGACAAAATTATTTTCGTGCATGTTTCAGGATAAGCTGCGTGACGCTTCACATAGGACTTTGGACTTAGAATAAATCAATCAATTATCTTTATTTTTGTTGTCTTGTATTTAATTTCACATGTTGTAAAACAATATTCAATAATCAAATATTTACATTTTAGTACCATGAGCTTTTGAACAATCGTCACTACGTGGCACCTCGATGATTCCGCCATCGGTTGGGGTGTTGCAGCAGGATAGACAAATCTAATATGAGGTGACAAAATGTGTGTACAATAAAAGAAATATGCCGTATTTTTTAGAATTTATTTTTTTGTAAAGGATCAACATCGATAACTCATAAACCTACTTCTAATTCTACGTGTGCACCTCTTGCTCGAGTGAAGTCACTGTGCCTAGACATGATTAACGAATTACCTGCACACAATGTGTTTTTTTGTTCCTGTATAAACAAAAACCCACTAAAAAGGTGTTTTTTTTTTCATTTTTGTATAGCACTATGATACTCGTTGGAAAGATAATAAAACGCTCGTTAATTAGTGTAATTTGTTAAAAAAAAAATCGTATATAAAAGTTATTAAAGTTTAAAAATTGTGAGGGGAAACATGAGAAAGAAAAAACTTTTGGATAGAAAAAGGAGGAAGGAATGTCTCAGAAAGTGTCATGTGTCACTCGAGGTTTTTTTTTTTTTTTTAATAACCATACCTAGTGCCATGTGGCACACCCAAGGGGGAGGATGACTTAAATGAACGTCATGTCAGCAAAAGAGACTTTCTTATATATATATATATATATATATATATATATATATATATAGGGGAAGGATATTTTGGAAACCCTCTTGAGTTGAGAAAACCTTTGAAAACCCATGTAAAAAATCATTATTTTTTTTTGAAAAAAATAACCAACGTAAAATACATGTTTTTAAGTATTTTGGGCAAAAAAAATAACAAAAGCGCCGATGGGATTTTTTTAAAAAAAAATAAAAAAAGTTGCTAAAAAAACATATCTTTTCAGCTATTTGCTGTTTTTTATCAGGTGTAAACATGTGTTTTCGCAGCTTTGTTTATTTTTTTTTAAAAAATCCCTTCGGCGCTTTTTTTATTTTTTTGGCCCAAAACACTTAAAAACATGTATTTTACATTGGTTATTTTTTTCAAAAAAAAATAACAATTTTTTACATGGGTTTCCAAGGTTTTCTCAACTCAAGAGGGTTTTCATTTTATAATTGGCCTATATATATATATATATATATATATATATATATATATATAGGGTTGGGTTAAATTAAAAACTCTCACGAGTTGTGAAAACCCATGAAAACCCTATGTAAAAACATTTTTTTTCCTGATTTTTTCAGAATATCTTTTATATTCAATTTTATTAGTTTTGGCCAAAAAAAAATCAAAAAAGCGCCGAGTAGATTATTTGTTACACATATGTGTTACGTAATTTTTTTTATGTGTAACAACAAAAAAAAATCTAGGTAACATCTGTGTTACGTAATTTTTTAAAAAAAAATCTATTCGCCGCTTTTTTAATTTTTTTTTGGGCCGAAACTCATACAATTAAGTATACAAGCTATTCTAAAAGAATTAGAAAAAAACAATGTTGTTACATAGGGTTTTCACGGGTTTTCACAACTCAAGAGGGTTTTCACAGGATACTTAGCCTCTATATATATATATATAGGGGAAGAATTAAATAAAAACCCACCTAAATTGAAGAAACCCACTAAACTCTATTAGAACCATTGATCAAACTAGATCAATGGTCCACATTTTATTCATGATTATTGATTTAAATTTATTACTTTTGATAGACTAGATGACAAAAAAAGGGCACAATGGTCAAATGCCATTTTTCTGAAAAAGCACATATGACAAGTGGACCCCACACATGTCACATCATCTCTCTCATACTTTTGTGACCATGGTCCTAAATCTGTCAGCACGTCATGTTACATATGTAACATATGCAGTGTTGCGTACGTTAAGAATGCACAGATTGTATATAATCAATTAAAAACTTTATGGATCAAAAAACATTCAAATGTACATAAGAATTGTTTCTTACAAAGTGCTAAAAACAAACAAAACGGTCATTACAAATCAACAAATGCTACAAATCAACAATTTTACCATCACTCTCTGTAGCTTGCTTTAAATTTGCTGCAAACCTATTTAGTCGATCCTGTAAGTTTTTCATGAGAGTGCTAGACTGAGGCCTGGTCCACCTCGTCCCAAATTGGCTTCTAAACTGTGCATCTTCTGCTGCTTCTTTTTGAATAAGTTCCTCGGTCTGAACTAACAGTTCATGGTTAACCCTACTTAAATCACGAAGTTGTTGAAATTCGCTTTCTAAACCAGCTGGACCGCCACTAATTTGAACTGCTTCCACATCTTCCCATAAAGCGGTTGGCAACACAGAGTGTCCTTCCAGTGCTAGAAACGAATCTGGCGAATCCGGCAAATCCATATCATAAATAAAAAAAAATTGTCTACACTTCATTCTTGATGACCATCTTCATCTTTAATGCAAAAAAATATGTTCACCTGCAAAAGGAAAACAAAATCATCAATTTACATGAACCCCCCCCCCCCCCCGTCTTAACGTATGTTAACCATCTGGATTACAAAAAAAACATACGAAACTGATACAACAAAACATTGTTTTTATCCATTTAGTTATCAAGATTATCAAACATACGAAACTGATACGCAACTTAATTCTCCTGTTACATACGAAACAGACGCAAACATAGATTTAATCCCATGATTAGTGACTTTTGTTTTAATTAATATATGGTAAAAAAACAGAAGCTAATTTATACCAACCTAATTCTGCTGTTACATACGAAACAGACACAACATAGATTTGATCCCATGTGTAACTCATGAAAGTCAAAAAATCATACCTTTGTATCTGGTAAAAAAATCAGAAACTAATTTATACCAACTTAGTTCTGCCGTTACATACGAAACAGACGCAACATAGATTTCATCTCATAATTAGTGAGTTTTGTTTAATTAATATATAAAAAAGGTTAATTAATATGTAAACCCACGTGTTAACGTATGCTACCTACGTGTAATCCAACACCAATAAATAACACACTTTTTCATGAAACTCAAAAAATCAAACGTTTGTATCTTGTAAAAAAAACAGAAACTAATTTATACCAACTTAGTTCTGTTGTTACATACGAAACAGACGCAACATAGATTTCATTTAATGATTAGTGACTTTTGTTTAATTAATATATATTAAAAAAACTAAACAATCCATCTCCAAACCAATATTATTATTATTACAAATAAAAAAAACTAAACTGTCATTAAACTAACAAAAAAAATTGTCATTAAACAAACAAAAAATTGATTTGTTGCGTCATTTCACAAAAAAAATTTTGATTTGTTGCGTCATTCGATGTGGTTATCAAAAAAAGAATTTAAGAAAACAAACAAAAAAAATTGTCATTAAACAAACAAAAAATTGATTTGTTGCGTCTTTTCACAAATTTTTTTTGATTTGTTGCGTCATTCGATGTGGTTATCAAAAAAAGAATTTAAGAAAACAAAAATTATGCAACTGATATATTTTAGAGATTACCTTCAAAAGTTCATAATATTTTATATTTTACATTTATTAAAAAACATAAAAATCATTCTATCGATGAATATCAAAAGACAAAAATATAAAATCAACATACAAATACAAACAGATGGTCACCACACCCAGCCTTCTACCATTATAGCCAAAAAGAAGAAATGTATAGTCAACAGTTGAAGCTCCTCCAAACTTCCCCACTCCAATGAAGATTAATAATAATAATAATAATAATAATAATAATAATAATAATAATAATAATAATAATATTAATGATGATGATGATAATAATAAAAATGATGATAATAATAATAATAATAATAATAATAACAACAACAATAAGCTACTCTGTTTCACTATTAATGTTACCTCCTCTGTTTCATGAGTTGCTTGAAGCATGAGTAAAGTAATAATACATGAGTGAAGACCCAGTGGGGTGACTCCGAGTTCTTCAACCTCCCCACCCCAATGATCTTCTCCATAAGACGCCACCGCCTCCACAAACCAGACGGAGCCCACCTCGTTGACAACTGAGTCGAGTAAACGGCAGCCCAACTCGTCTGACCCACACCCATCTCCTCATCAGTTCGTGAGGCATTTGTAGCCATTTTGGAAGTTGGTCCGCTGTCGTCGACGGTGGCGGCAGCGGTGGTTCTATGGCAGAGGTGATGCCATATCTGAAATATGAGGTAGATAATAGAGAGAGTGTGTGTATATGTGAGAGAGAGACTTCTTTATATAGGAGGGAGAGTAAAAAGATTCAAAATATTAAATGGGGGGAAAGGAAAATGACTAATGTACCCCTCAAGACATAAAATAATAAATCTAGAAATGGGTGATGTGGAGCAATGTGAGCCACTAGATGAGTTTGCGGGAGTCTCTTCAAATTTTTGGGTTTCTTGTGGATACTTATGTAACACCCCAACCGATGGCGGAATCATCGAGGTGCCACGTAGTGACGATTGTTCAAAAGCTCATGGTACTAAAATGTAAATATTTGATTATTGAATATTGTTTTACAACATGTGAAATTAAATACAAGACAACAAAAAATAAAGATAATTGATTGATTTAATCTAAGTCCAAAGTCCTATGTGAAGCGTCAAGCAGCTTATCCTGAAACATGCACGAAAATAATTTTGTCAACATATGATGTTGGTAAGTACTACTTAGCTTTGTACATATGGTATAAGTTTGAAAAGGTAATACAATTCATGTGTCTAGCATCACCAAGGCATTATGTAAACACGCAAGTAACCAAGCAAGACAAAGATCAAATGTAAAGTTTGTACAATGAAATTGATAATGAGCACCTCAACACGTGTCAAGTCTAAAAGAGCACCATAACATAAGTTATGTCTAAATGAGCACCATAACATAGGTTACGTCTATATGTAAAGAGCACCATAACATAAGTTATGTCTAGATGTATGATTTTGTATGTAAGCTACGTTCATGTTCAAACATAAGCACAAAGATAAACAAGACACGTATATGAATTGTAAATGAATAAAAATGTATGTGTAAATGAATTTGTAAGTTTTGTATACTTGTGCATGAATCACCCCAAAGTTGTAAAAGTGAAAAAGGGATAAGTAATACTCACCTTAGCAAGGTGGTAAGTCTTTATGAAATTGAATAGTGTAATCCAACGTTGCCAAGTATCACCCTATGTATAATGTAACAAATAAGTCTAAGTCTATCTAGTCTATAAGTATTTTCTAGGGTTTCGAATTGGGGATAGGTGATCGTTTGATTAATAAGTTAAACGTTTAATAAATGAGAGAAATTTGATAATTAAATAAACAAAAGTCTTTTTGTAAATTTTAAATTAAAAGATGGTCACAATATAAAGTTTTTAAGTGTGAAAATAATTTTTATAAAATTATTTTCTTAAAAATAGAATATTTAATCTATTTATTTCAAATTGTCAAAATATAACTTTAATATCTAAAAATATTAAAATTAAAGAATTTTTGAATTAAAAATTGTATTTCTGTTCTAAATGAATAGAAATAATTTATATAAAATTTTGGTGCAACAATATTGAAAAACGAATTTATTATGATTTATTTATGATTAAAACTAACAAAAATTGATTAAAAATATTAAATAAATGATTTTTCAGAAATAAAAATCATTTCAGAAAAGTTTATTGTTATAAAAACTCGGAATAATTTTTGTGGAAATTTATAAGATTGCTTTGATATTTTAATAGAATTTTATAAATATAATAGAATAAACTTGATTTAATTATTATATATATTAAATAAATAAATTTTTGAAAACTAAAAATTGTATGTTAAACTTTTTCATTAGATTATCACAAAATAGTTTTTGTAGAATTTTTAAGAGAGTTTTAGTATTTTAAAATGAATTTTTTTAAAAAAAAATACAAGAAAATATATATATATATATATATATATACCTAATTGAAAAAAAAATCTGCTGATGCTATGGGTTGAACCCGAGTATCTTGAATAACCAGCACCAGACACAACCACTTGATCTAGATCAGTGGTTGTGTTTGTCTTGTGTCTGACTTAAATAAATACACAAGGTCTGCAGAAGTGTTCTTCCCCAATATTAACATAAGAACCCTAGATTTCTAATCTGTTTATACACGCGATCAAAACTTAATTAATCATAAGGGTATTAATGAACAAAGGCCGACTAATATATAGTAGAAAATAATTGTTTCTTACCCGCTTGCAAAGCTTCGAAATCTCGAGTCAAAACAAAAGTCAACTGCTGCGAATTCGTGGTCTTTGAGGGGAATAAAGGAAGAATTGAGGGTGAGGGTATGTTGTTCGGCATTTTCAGATCATGAACCAGCGTTTAATTTATAGGGTTTCATAGGAGAGTGACAAAATAGAAGGTTTGACCGAGTATAATTATTCACGCGTGAAATTGATCAAATTGGAAAGATTTAAGCTAATTAAAACGCGTTAATGGTGCATATGGTTGACGAGCATTGTGTTATTGGTCAAATAAGTAATAAATGGTGATGAATTTGTTCCAAAATTTTCGGTTGTTTGGCTGTTTACACAGCAGCGCGCAGCAGCTCCATGGGAAACAGGGAGAAGAGGGACGAGTTTTAGTTGACTTTTATATAATTTTTGTTGAGATTGAATCAAAAAGAAAGTGTAGCCCAGATGGTTTAGGCGCGTGGGGGTTTGCTGACCCGGCTCTGCCCGGGTTCGATTCATGGCAGAAGCAACAGAATATATATATATATAATATATATATATATATATATATATATATATATATATATATATATTTTTAAAACAGATAAAAGGGGGGAAGGGGACTAGTGGGTTGGGCCAGCTATTGGGCTTTGGTTTGGGTTTCAAGAATACAAAAAAGGTGGTTGAGTGGTTTAGTTATAGTGTTATTATTATTATTATTATGATCTTTATTTTTAATATTTATAATTATTATTTATTATTATTATTACAAAATAAAATAAAGAAAAAGTGACGGATGTCACAACTTAGCCTATATATATATATATATATATATATATATATATATATATATATATATATAATATATATATATATAATATATATATATATATATATATATATATAAGATCAAATAGGAACCAATACCCTAGTTAGGAACTTAGGAACCAATCTGAGCCATCCATTTTTTATTTTGATCTACGGGGTATTTGTGTAGAGAATTAAATATTAACTTTTTATTTAATTGAGAATTTTTTTTATATGGCAGTTTTCTTTTTATATGCGATTTCCTTGCCATTAGTTATTAGATTTCCTTAAATCTCTCAACCATAACAAAAAAAAAAAGGAGATTTTCGTTTGTTTGTGTCGTTTTTGTTTTGAAAGTTTGATTTCGAGTTATGATTTCTTTTTTAGTTTCGATTTGAAGTAGGAGGTTTTGATGCGTCAATTTGCCTGTTAGTTATTCACAAAAGCGTTATTCTTGTATAGATTGATCTTTTTTTGTGTTTTTTATTTAAATTTGATCACGTTCTGTGTGATTTTATTTTAATTTTGTGTTAATGTGCTTTTTTAGGGATAAGGATATAATTTTGTGTAAGTTTGGTGTTTATGCTTTTATGTCTTAGTTGTTAAGTAGTAAGTTAAGAACTAATCAATCGTCATTTTTCATTTGAAATACGTTTATACGTTTTTAACTTACACTTGTGTATGCTATAAATCTATACAATGATATACATAGTTGTATTTATTTTTGTAATGTTAAATGCATTAACTAATGTTGATTAATAATACTTATTTGTTGTATACACAGGTGTATTCAGTTTAATTCATATAGGTTCCAGCCCAGATATACGCCAATGTATATTTTGTTCATATACAAAAAGGAAGAAACCTTAACATCTATTATGTACACTGATGTTGATTAATAAAACTTATTTGTTGTATACACAGGTGTATTCAGTTTCATATAGGTTCCAGCCCAGATATACACCAATGTATATTTCGTTCATATATAAAAAGGGAGAAACCTCAACATCTACGTACTATGGTGTATTTAACTTACATTTAGACAGATATACACTAATGTATATGTGTGTCCAAATTATAGTCATGTAAGCTGGAAAAAAATGGATATACACCAATGTATATCTATATGTGTTGATGATGATGATGAATGAAAGAAAAAAAAAGAAACTGATATACACCAATGTATATTTGTGTCAACGATGATGATGATAAATGAAAAAACAAAAAGAAACTGATGTACGCCATTGTATATATGTGTCGATGATGATGAATGAACAAAAAAAAAGAAACTGATATATACCAATGTATATCTGTGTTGGTGATGATGCTGAATGAAAAGATGATGATGAATGAACAAAAAAAAAAGAGAAAGAAACTGATATACACCAATGTATATCTGTGTTGGTGATGATGCTGAATGAAAAAACAAAAAAAAAAAACTGATATACACCAATATATATATATATATATATATATATATATATATATATATATATATGTCTATAATCATGAAGATGATGATTGAAATAAAAAAAACTGATATGGGGATTTTATAGGGATTGAGTTTTTAAAATGGTAATGATTTCTTCTTATTTTAAAAAACAAAAATAATAAATATGATTTATATTAAGGGTTAGGATCAAATACACAAAACACTTTTTTTAGGAAGGGTGAGAAGGATTGTGATCCATTGATCATATATTTGAAGGGTTGAGATTAGTTTGTTTGAAAAGAATAAATAATAAATTAGAGGAAGGGCATAAAGGGAAAACCACATTTGTTGACTTTCTCTCTCCACATGCAATGCACATGTCAATTCCCCCTATCATTTTAAAACATTTATAACTTTTTCATACGACATTTTTTTTCAAAAAAATTTCACCATATTAACGAGCGTTTTTTTTATCTTTAATATGAGTACCACATTGCTACATTAAAATGAAATTTTTTTTTGTGCTAAATGGGTTTTCTTCTCCGTTGTGTCTTTCTGCTCGTTCATTGTGTTATAGTATGCATGTGTGCTTTATAAATATGTTATTTATGTTTTTTTTAGTCTATACATGATTTAACTTTGTCCATTGTGTTTTTAGTATGCTTTTAATTGTGTTTTACGCAAATGAGTTTTGTATTTAGATGTACATTGTGTTTTATTATGTTGTTCATTGTGTAGAGTCTATTATTCATTGTGTTTAAGTCTTCTGTTCATTGTGTCTTTTATATGTCGTCCATTGTGTTTTACACATTTGGGTTTTTAACTTTTTTTTTTCAAAAGTATTCATTGTATTTTAGTCTTCTGTTCATCGTGTCTTTCGTATGTCATCCATTGTGTCTTACGCAACTGGGTTTTCAACTTTTTTTTTTCAAAAGTATTCATTGTGTTTTAGTCTTCTATTCATTGTGTCTTTAGTATGTCGTCCATTGTGTTTTAACTCTTGATTGTGTTTTATACCCTATATTTAATTGGTGTTCATTGTGTTTTACATTCCATTGTGTCTTACACAAGTGGGTTTTGAATTTTTTTTCAAAAGTATAGCAATAGGGTACTCATATTAAAGATAAAAAGACGCGCAATTTTATGGTATAATTTTTTTTAAAAACGGATGACGTATAAAAAAGTTACGGGCATTTAAAAATGAAGGTGGAAATGGCATGTGACTTGCATGTGCATATGTTTTTGACAAAATTACCCCTCCCACTTGTTAATCCTTTGGACACATGTCATTTTCTATTGGCTTCTCACCCTTCTCATTTTTTGTAGCCTTTGTAGAATAACCCAACCCTTATATTAAAAGTACCCCTTTAATTAAGATTCTATATTGAAAATAAAAGGAAACTAATTAAACATGTGTTGTTAATAGTCAATATACAATTACCACATTGCCTTTTGATTTAATTAAAGATTTAATTAATGTTTTACTTATTTACAATCATGTCAATAGAGATCAATGACTAAGATTGGTTTCTATAGTTCTACTTAAGGAACTATATCCCGGGATACACAAATGTAATATGAAATGACAAAATGTGTGTTACGATGTAGCATATAAATTAATGTACTATAATATGAGAAAACAACAATTTTAATCATGTGAATAAGAATAAAAATATATATTAGAGGGATAATGTATGTTCAGATGAGCAACAGAGCCAAAAGCAACCATTGCAGAGCGAGATTGAGACGGTGGTTTTTAAGGGCGGAGTCGTCTTCACTGGGTGTCGAAGTGAAACAAGATTTCGAAGAGATGAACCGACGACTTCAACATATATGAGACCTTGGCCATAGGCATTTGGAAATAATGCAAGAAAGAATAGCCAAAAATAAAAAGTTTGTCGCGATTCAAGAAGCGAAGCAAACGGAGAAAGACATTGAGTTTATGTCTAAACCGGTCGATCACCTCAAAGGAGAAGCGTTCCTCCTAGCACAAATGCGTATGCAACAAGCCCGTGACAAATACGAATTTTAGAGCTATATTTTTTAAGCATTTGTCGGTTTTTTATTTTTAGTAATTTTTTAGTATTTTAAATTAATGTTAATGTAATTTTTATTTATTTAATTAAATATTACTTGTTTTATTTAAAAAATAAAAATAAATAATTTGATAATCATTACAAGAATTCAAACCCAAGTAAAGAGAGTTGAGCTTCAAGCCGCCATATTCTTCAAAACCGCCATGTAAGCATTCGTCAACATTGTATTGTGCAATCATTGTTCTTCATCAAATTCGTATAAAAATCAATCCATTGAAACCCAACACCAATCACGAGTATGACAACCAAATGTTATTGTTTTCTACTTGATTTAGAAGAACACGATCAACTATTGATCTGATATGGACTAGATAGTTCAGGGACTTAATATGACAATTTTAGATAGTTAATATGTTGTAATATAGTCAGGGAAAAAAGGGTTAATTTGTGAAAGTAGGAGGGTCATGTATAGATAAAAGTAGTTAGCTGTTAAAGAGTCAGTTAATAGCCGTTATACTCAACTACATAACCTAGCCAACGATAATAATAAACGGTTATGTGATTGTTCAGCTATTATTCTTCTGTGATTCTTTGCTTCTCTTTCACATCCTATCATTGTATCAGAGCGCCGATCTTGACACTCTGACCACCAATTATCGTTCAACCACTGCTATTTACCACCACTCACCACCGTCTTCTTCAATGATTCCGAGCATTTTTTTCATCGTACTCTATTTTCATTTCAATCACACTGTTCATTTCAAACCTGGAATTGATCAATTGTTGATCATTCTATTCCATTGAATCGATCAATTCGTGATCATTCAATTCTTTTGGATCGATCAATTAGTGATTTGTCCATTCTTATTCAGTTTCTGATTTTTGTTCATCATTATTTCAATCTTTCGTTCTTTCAATTTTTGATTCAATCATGACTACTCGGAGTCGTTCAGAAGAGTTAAATGTCAATTTCGTCCTTAAGGTTTGGTCCAGTTTGCCACTTCAGTACAAAAAAGTTTTTTTTTTGCAATTCAACACCTGAGGTTTGGATTTTTTTTTTTTTTTTTTTTGCTATTTTCGTCATTTTCACTAACTCAGTTAAAAACTGACGTTAAGTCAGGGGTAGTTTTGTCTTTTTACATGCAATTTAAAATTTTAATAAAAAATCAACCTTACCCCACCCCACCCTCTCTCTCTCTCTCTCCTCCCTCCCTCCCTCCCTCCCTCCCTCTCTCTCTCTCTCTCTCTCTCTCTCTCTCTCTCTACAACATCCAAGGTTAATAATAATAATAATAATAATACTAATACTAATACTAATACTAATACTAATACTAATACTAATACTAATACTAATACTAATACTAATACTAATACTAATACTAATACTAATACTAATACTAATACTAATACTAATACTAATACTAATACTAATACTAATACTCATACTCATACTCATACTAATACTAATACTAATACTAATACTAATACTAATACTAATACTAATACTAATAAAACGCTTCTGTACAAAGTGCTACTAAAATTAAGAACGAAAAACGTTCTTTGTCTGGATTTTCAATCCCAATTTAACACTATTTACATATCAACCTAAATATGATGATGATGATGATCCAAAAGCTGGACGTACCTCGTAAGGGAGGTTGAAGACGACTAGCTCAGTTAGATCTTGGGCTGGATTACTGCAAAACTTAACAAACCGTTAGGCTCGTCACAGGGGAGCAAGGGGGGCCTCTCTGTGACCACCCTCCGGCGTGAGGATAAGTATTTGTTGGTGAATAAAATAGAATAGAGAGAGAGAGATTCGGAGTGTGTCAGAACGTATCTTACATGTACTTTTGAAGGGGTATTTATACTAGTCAGAATAGTTGTACTTTCCTTCGGTCAGGTGTACCAACCTTCGGAACTAGTGACCTCCGGTCATGATCCTAACACGTGTCATAGTGGGCCGCGTCCTACTTGGAGATGTCGCGCCTTTCGAGGCTTGTGGTTCGGAGGTGAGGTTTTATACCTCTTTATGTCCCCTTAAGTCCATAAGTTAGTTTATAACTTGGTGGAGTTAGCCGTTCCTTGCTATTGCTTTCCAGCTGTTTTTATGGACGCAGCACGTGGCGGTTTCCTAAGCCATGTATCGTGGATGGGACGTGGCGGTTGTCCCCAGGTATTTCCCACCGATAGATCTATTTTTAGGATGTGGGGATTGCGACACGTGTCAGACGGTTGAGTTTCTCTTTTCCTGGCTATATAAGTCGGTTTTTCACTTTTTCATTTTTACTTTTCCTCAAAAATCTTTTCACCTTCCCCAAATCTTTTAGCTGCTCTAGTTCCTTCATCCGGTCTCAGTTCCATTCTTCTTACACAGGTTCGTCCTTTCCCTTTTTCCCTTTCAAGATTCTTCTTTTTTCTTTAGCGTTGCAATGGGGAAAGATAATATGAACGTTAGTTTTTTCCACTTTATCGCAAAAGAAGTTTGAAAAGTTTTTAGGCGATTATAGAATCCCTTTAGATCTGCACCCTGAACTCCCGGCCCCTGATCGTGCCATCTACCCTCATCTTGCTGACAAATTTGCATTCTACACACGTGTGTGTGACTTTGCCAACTGTAGGGTTTCTATGACAAAATTTCTATTCAAGGTCCTCTTGTTCCATGGGGTTCATTTTTCTCAGATGAACCCTTTTGGTTTGGGGAGAATTTGTCATTTTGAATTGAAGTGTAGGGCTTTGAAGTCGAAGGCTGATCTTGAAGTTTTTAGGGCTTTTTATAAATTGAACCAAGTAGGGGATTGGTTTACTTTTGAGAAGAGATGGAAGAAGCCGGAGTGTCACGGGAAGGATACTTCTAGCTTAAAGAACTGGAAGACGCAGTTCTTTTGGCTAGATGATAGATGCCTTCCCAAGGAGATGGTGTCCCTGTGGCGAAAGGATTTTGAATCCTCTGAATGGGAGCTTCCGGCTAATTTTTCTTGTGATACGACCCTATATAAGAAGCTTGTTACCCACAAGTCGAACATTAAGAAGTTCCCGGAGCACATCTTGGTATTAGCTGGTGTTAGTAGGATATGGACGAACCGAATCGATGGCCTATTATTATGTATAAGATGAAGGGTGAGCGTTGCTCTTTATCCTTCGCTTTGTTTTGGTGATTATGAGTCTCGGTCCTTATCTCTTTTGTTTTTGCAGAGATGTCGCTGCTTGCAGCCTTGAAATTCGAAGATTATGACGATGATGACCTCACATTTACTAGCGAACCAGTTGGTACGAGCAAACCTATTTTGGAACAGGTGACGAAGCTTCAATCCCCAATTTGTCCCGAAGGAGATGATGGAGAGAACGTAGAGAAGGTTTCTGGTGAGGGCGAAGGTGGAGATAAGGTAGAAGGCGAAGGTGGTGATAACGTTGAGGGCGAAGGTGGTAGTGGTAAGGGGTCGTGAGCTTGGTGGTGAAGGTGACGAAGATGACGTCACCGTTGGTCAAGTCTTTCCTAATCCTGCTCCCCTTCAGACCATAAGTTCTTCCAGTGTCCCTATTTCGGAGGACGAGATTGCTGAGGATGTCTCTTTAGATTTAAATGTTCAGGCTCGGAAGAAGAAGGCCGAGCCATCCAGGGCTAAAAAGAGCCCTAAGAAAGTGAAATTTGTTCCGCCCCATACTCTTCCTATTTCGTGATATTGCTAACAGTTCGCTCCGGACTTCGCTGACTCAAGATACGGGTGGCTTTTCGGTGTCTTCTCCTGGTAAGTTTACTGGTCGCGTCTCTACCTTTCGTGCTAGTGGGGAGAATGAATATGGCGCGTCTTATTCTCCTTGTTGGTTCGAGACAAAGACACTTATCATGTTTAATCTTGTAGATCCATTAGACGATGTTATGGAGGTGGATCCTACCACGGTTGAGGATGTTTTTGTTCCTAACTGGGATCTGAAGAATGGTTCTAGAGTGGTTGATGCTTTGTCATCAAAGATGATGTTGTTCAATCTTCATACCTCGGCCGACCATGCCCACTACCTGGAGCTTGAAAGATAATGACTTGGGAGACGCCTTGATGGTTAATCAGGCTCAATCTAATTTTTTGGTGTCGGAGGTGTACCGGAGGTGGGTTGATTCGGAGTTCCAGCGGGGTAAGTTGGTGAAAAAAGGTGTGTGTAATCATGGTAATGCCTTGGAGTCTCTAAAGACAACTCAAGACCAACTTCGATCTGTTCAGGCTTCCTTGGCCGTGGCTGGAGAAGACTGGGACAAACTTCAAGGTGAAGTGGATGTCCTGAAGGAGAAGCTGCAATCCTCCGAACAAGCTCACGAAGCTTCTAAGAAGAAGTATGTTCATTCTATTGAGGAGCTACTTGTGAAAGGTTCGTGCCTTTCTTTTATTCTTCCGTCTTGTGAAAGGTTCGTGCCTTTCTTTTGAAAAACTGATGGCTAAGACCAGAGGTGCTGTGGACTTACTTGTGAAAGGTTCGTGCCTTTCTTTTATTCTTCCGTCTTGTGTTGATACTTAGTGATTTTTCCTTTATTCTATTTGCAGATAAGGATGAGGCTTTAGCTCGAGAGAAGGATGCCTTGCAGCTTGTTGCAGATTTAAAGGCAGAGGTTAAGAGGCGATAGTCGGAGAGGCTTGAACTACTGAAGGAGATAGAGGGGCTGCTTGGTTTCAAAAAGTTTGTGCTGACCGAGGGAATGGAATTGGTGTCTCATTATGTGAGAAATTGCTCCTCGTTGAAGGCTGCGGTAGCATGGGTTAACAATGCCATGAACGGGATAAGCTTTAATGCTGGAGCGCGGGCAGGTCATGACGCGGCTCTTAAGGGAGTGTCTTTGAATGCCATCCCCAAGCTTGTGCCAAATGCCAAGCAATTGCTACTTGAAGCCGTCAACTGCTACGACGAAGTCTCTCTTCCTTCAATCTCCAAGCTGCAAGACCTTGCCTCCGAGCCCTTGGACGTCATGCTCTAGGCTTTTAAAGACCTATCTATAATCGACGATGCGTCTCAGGGGTTGGTGAAGTAGTTGGTTTTCTCCCGTTCCTCCACATAGGTTCGGTGATTTTTAATCTTTTAGTGAAGCTTTTTTAAATACTTTGTACCACCCGTTCCTCCACATAGGTTCGGTGTTTTTTTTACTTCTTTGTGAAGCTTGTAATTGGGATGTAGTTGTGTCTGCACGTAGACGTGCCTTGTTTTAAAAGACAATTTTTGTACATCGAGTTCGTCCTAGAGAGCGAACATAAAATTTTGTACCCCTTGGGTTTAAATGAATGGAAATATTTTACTTTCTGTTGAATACCCTTGTGTTTCGGATATCTCTAAAAGCTTCAGTTCGTATGATATAGAGACTTTATCATGCGTCCATGATTTTTAAGCCTCGGTCATAAATTATGTCTTAAGTGTTTCAGGATTTTTTATCCTTAACTGCTTATAACATTCGAAGTAGAACGTTCATTTTTCGCGAATTTGTATTTAAAGAATGCTACGTAGTCTTTATGGGTGTCTTTTAGGTTCGGTATTTTTTGTTCCTCGAACCTGTACGACCAAGAAGTCCGGACGAAAGGGCCTTCGATACCCCCATGCCCTAATTCTTATCCCCCTTCTAATGCCGAGGTACTTTTACCTCAGGTACCGAAGCTTGCATGTTATTTTTTGAACATACGTATAAGTAAATACATAACATAGGAATGAGTTTGTAAGGATCGTTTTATTAAATGAGGTATGTCGCGTCTCATTATCAATATACTTGTGCGGAGAATTCATCATTCCGCAGTACAAAATGAAAGTTAGAAGGCGTGGGGCATTCACATTCCACTCTTACATTTGAAAAGAAAATAAAATGAAGAACTACTTTATTATCTTGATCCTTTCTTCAGATGTAGCATTTTTTGAGATGCACTCCATTCCATGTCCGGGGGACTTCATCCCCATCGAGAGTAGCGAGCTTGTAAGCCCCTTTTCCCCCTACTGAAGTAATGATGTATGGTCCCTCCCATTTAGGACTCATTTTGCCCGGCTTTTCCGAACCACTGGCTTCATTACTCCGCATCACATACTCTCCAATTTTAAATTTTTGTTCTCGGACCCTTGAGTTGTAGTACTTTTCAAGGGTCCGTTTATATTTCGCTTCTTGGATTGCTGCGGCTTCTCGTCGTTCTTCTAGAAGATCGAGATTGCATCGAAGCTCTTTTTCATTATCACATTGGCTAACCACCCTATGGGTTGGCATGCCTATTTCAACCGGAATGATTGCTTCAGTCCCATACGTCAGGCTGAAGGGTGTTTTACCGGTACTCGTCTTATTCATCCTTCGATAAGCCCAAAGGACGTTCGGCAATTCATCTACCCAACCGCTTCTCTTTTTTCCTAGGCGTTTCTTGATGCCCTCTACCAGGCTTCGGTTTACCCTTTCAACTTGTCCGTTTGCCTGGGGATGTGCGACGGAGGCGAAGGCTTGCTCTATGCCGAGACTGGTGCACCATTTTTTGAATGGGTTATGGGCTAATTGTTTGCCATTGTCACTGACGATGGTCATGGGTAGGCCGAATCTGCATACTATGTTTTCCCAAACAAACTTTTTCACTTCGGCTCCTGATATTTTGGCTAGAGGCTTGGCCTCTACCCACTTGGTAAAGTAATCTACCGCGACCAGCAGGAATTTGGCTTGACCGAATGACATAGGGAAGGGGCCAACAATGTCGATTCCCCATTTTTGGAAGGGCCATGCTGCAGACACTGGGACCAATTTGTTCTTTGCTCGAAGGCTCATGGGTGCGTGCCATTGGCAGTTTTCACACTTTTGCAATTCTTCTACTGCATCTTGATGCATGCCTGGCCAAAAATACCCGGCATTCATGACTTTGGTGACTACCATTCGTGGTCCGGCATGAATACCACATATCCCCCAATGAATTTCTTCTATAACATATTTTGCCTGTACCGGATCCAAGCATCGGAGTAGGGGACCTAGAAAGGTCTTCCGTACAGGACGCCGTCTATCACTTGATATTGTAGGGATTTAACTTTAAGTTTTTGAGCCTGTGCCTTGTCCGATGGTAGTATGTCATTAGTGATGTAGTTCAGAATTGGGGTTACCCACGATTCGGGGTTTGCATGCACCGCACATACTTCGGCTTCACTTGTGGAGGGGGCATTTAACACTTCGAGCTTGATTTCTTGTGATATGTGGTCCGGTGTGTTAGCCGCGAGCATGCTTAAAGCATCAGCTTGTTTGTTCTTTGACCCTGGCACGTGCTTTACTTCACATCTTTCGAATTCTATGATTAAGCTTTTTTCCTGTATAAGATAAATACGAAGTTTAGAAGCTATGCCTTATTATAGGAGTTGAAGTATTTGGCAAGAGGTAAGGTTAGTACCTTTTGTAAGTACTGAACCATGTTTGCCTCTTTTGCTTCATACTCCCCACTGATTTGGCGTGCTACCAACATCAAGTCCACATGTGCCACCACCTGTTAGGAAACATGGCACTTTGTATTTTAGATTGTTGCAATTTCGGAGTATTTTAAAAGGAGAATGATGATGATGATCAATGTCAATCTCCATGCTCCTTCCACTACATTCCTCAACAAATTCAGTCACAATTTAGATACAAAGTTTCTGGAAGTTTGATGAACATAAGCAGTAACAACACCTAACGAACTTTAACACCCTAAACCAATTTACAGAAAAACGTTGCAGCGGAAATACCAACCGAAAAATTTATTTCTTTTAAAAACAACCTTGGATATTTATAACCCAAGTCTACTAAACATTTTAGGTATTACATCTTTTAAATATATTCTATCACATTAAACATGACCCATCTATATCACGTTATAGGGTCGTGTCCTCGTACAATCCGCCTCCTTGCTCGATCTCCATCCTTTCCTTATTCTATTAGGTAGACAAGACAACCTGCGATCACCAAATAACCGTTTCGTTAGTTCACTTAGTGACTTAATACACACTATTCAAAATGTGGAGATAATATCCATAGATGCTCCATGATCTCGTTCCAACGCCTTTTTGGAAGTTCGGGTGTGGTACCCCGAGCTGATCCTACAAGTCTCATGCATTCACACTTACACACCTACATCTTCCTTACCACTTACATAACAAGGTTAATAACCCCACAATTCATACAAATATACAATTCCCTCAATACCCCACAATACACACAAGTATACAATTCCCTCATATAACCTACTTTACATACAAGCATACAATTCCCTCATATAACCTACTTTACATACGAGCATACAATTCCCTCGTATAACCCACAATACTTACAAGCAAACAATTCCCTCATATAACCTACTTTACCCGTTATGTTACTCTTTCTTCGCCAAACTCTAAGACAATGTGACGTTTCCAATCCTCTACTCGATCTACATATAACTACCAACCCTTACATTCATGAAGCTCTCTCTCAAACCCGAGCATGAGTACACATATGTACTATAAATGAGGTTTGGAGTTGCTCGGGCAAGGTACGGAAGCATAAACAAGCTGAAAAATCAACATCCAAGGCCGAAGGGAGATTTGGCGTAGGATACGCCAAAAGTGGCGTAGCCTACGCCACTTGCGTAGGCAAAGAGTGACAGAGTGGCGTAGGGCAGCAGAATTTGGCGTAGGCAAACCAGGGTTGGCGTATCCTACGCCAAAACTGGCGTATCCTACGCCAACAGCAGGTCTTGCACAATGCTTTCCTTTTTCAACACAATATCTTTCATGCCATTCTTACCCACAATTTCCGACATTCTAGCAACTCATTTATTATTCTCCCACCCATCATTCCACACATACCTTGATAAACTCTCGGATCGAAAGCACGCCCCTACGAGCTTCCGGTTTGAGTTCAAGCACCTACTATACTTGATTCGCTCAAACCTTGTCTACACTAGTTACATTTACAAAGACAAAGTCCAAGTTAACTACCATGTAAATCCTTGACCCATAACCAAAACCATGTACTCCTTCAAGATTCCCATTCTATGTGAACATAATTCAATATCATAGATGCGAGTTAAGTTCGGGAATCACTTACCTCAAGTCCTCCAAGTTCATGCTTGTTTATTTGCCTCCTCTTGACCCATTAGCTTCCCATGGTTGAGTCCATCCTTCCTATCCTTTCATATCATCATGTTCACATCATTGTTAGCATACATGATCATAACACACTAACAATCATTCTCAACCAAATATCACATTGACTTTCACTAGTCAACTTCTATCATATCTACAACATACATTCACAACCACATTTATTCTCACATAGTAATACCACTTATTATCATATATGTCTCATAGTTTTAACATGTTATGCGTCACATAGTGTTTCTAATCACACAATCAAGTTTGGGAGCCTAACCATGTTATTCTACATTGTTGACTTTCCAGAAAGTCAACTTCCAACTATACCAACATCCTACTTAGAAACATATGTCCATATTGATGTACTAGATCATATAAGATTCACCATAGACATCATGTTCACATCTCATTTAAGATACAAGATCATTCGTCACACCAATTAATCAACACATCGCGTACATCATAATATTTAAGCATAGTGTACACACTACTAATGCATACTTCTTACCAAATCATAAAATCAACTAATTCCCACATGATTTCTCTCTAAGACGAAATCCCCATGTTAACCTACTATCACTTGCACCAACTATCACATTACTTTCATACTTGTCGAGTCTTGCATACAAATTCACACATTATAGAACACATATACAACCATAAGATCACTTATGTGCATACCTACATACAATCCATTATAATTCACACATGGTTTCCATCAAAACACATCCTTTATATTAATTTCCTAAAATCATCATATTCCATTCATTCTCATCAATTACTTGCACGCAAGTTCATCTAAACATTTCATCGAACACATGGTGTGCGTACAACATTTAAAACACAATGTACAAGCATTTCATGCATACTTCCATAGCTCATACCATCAATCATCACATTTCATACCCACATCAATTACCCTTCATTCCATAAATATTAAACATAACAAAACCTCACTTTCTTTCTACTCTATTCACCCATTTAACTAAGAATGACCATGGGTTACACTAATAGCAACATCTACTTTCAACTCTACACATATCCTTCAATTCATTCAATTTCTATACAATTAACACATATACCACTTTCAATCATCATCAATTTCCACATGCATATCATCAACTACACATTATTCTTACTATTATATGGATTTACCCATACTAAAGCAATATCAAAGCTCAAATGAAAAACCCAATATCATCATCTATGCAAATAAGCAACTTCTAGTGATTAGCTCATCTCTAAACCGTTAGAGATGGTCAATACCACTTATAATCAAGCCATAATACGAATTTAACATGTTTTCCTCAAAACCCACATGTGGGGTTCGAGTTTCATACCAATTGAGGGTTAGGGTTCTTACCAAGGCTCCTAGAATTGTAGAAAACCCCAAATTTGCAACCCCTCAAGACAAACCTCAAACCTCCTTGCATTTCTTCTTCAATTTTGGGTATTTAGGGTTTGATTTATGGCTCAATGATTCCCCTAGGGCTGCTCACGATTTTGCACCCAAATGGGTGTTTTGACCATTTTAATCTTGCCCCCAACATACCCTTTTAGTCCCTCAACTTTACCTAAAGTTACTCTTTATAAAAACTAACCAATCAAGCTAGTTTTAAATATAATTCTCTTATTAGACACACAATAATACTAAGTAGGTTATTCCCATATTCGAATAAACCCACACTCTTCTCATCTAAGTCATGTTTCATCATTTTGCTGATTACGCTTAATGAAGAAATCAGGCGAAACGAGTTTCGGGGCGTTACACGAACAATGTGCAGAAGCGTTTAACCTGCAACTCCAGATCTTAAAACCATTTCAGCTAGTGGCGGCAGTGGTAGGTGGTGTGGGGTGGCAGGTGGTCTTGGGTTGGTGATGGTGGTGGTGTTATGGTCAGGGTGGTGGCGACGGCAGTGGAGTTAGAAGAAGCAGAGATAGATATATATATATATATATATATATATATATATATATATATATATATATATATATAGAGAGAGAGAGAGAGAGAGATAGGGGTGCTGGTGGAGTCAGGGTGGTGGTGGTGGACGTGGTGGAGGTGGTTTAATTAGGCGACCTTGCAGGTGGGTTTTTCTCTTTTTGTGGTTTAATTAGTCTTCTAATTCGACAACAACAGTCATAAATTGCAGGTGGTTTTTCCCTTTTTGTGGTTTAATTACTATGACTCTAAACTAATCTAATGAAACAAGATATATAACATCAAACTAGCAAATGGGGAAGAAGATGTTGGAGAGAGAGTGTGTGGGTGGGTGGTGACATTATTAGAGTTTTAACCTTTAAATGGGAAAAAATGGGGAAGAAGATGGCTGATGGTGTTGAAATGTCTAAAGTGTCCCTCATTAAATAGGAAAAATACCAAGTCTACCCCTGACCTTAACGTCAGTTTTTAGCTGACTTAGTGAAAAGGATGAAAATAGCAACAAAAAAAAAAAAAAAAAAAAACTTTTTTGTACTGAAGTGGCAAACAAGACCAAACCTTAGGGATGAAATTAGCATTTAACTCCGTTCAGAAACAAAGAAATCTTCCATTAAAAAAATAGTTGAAGATCATTCAGTATCCCTAGTGAAAATTGACGCATTTTATGCAAAAGAATGAATCATCTGTTGAAAATCTTCCATTTTCCGCGTTCGATTAAACCTTTGAGTGATATCTTGTGTTTTTTGGGACTTACAAGTGGTATCAGAGCCATTGAAGCCATTCAAGGGCTCGGTTTTGCTATCACTCGAAGAACAAGAAGAAGGATTTGCACAGTGATGGGGGATGTATGTTAGTCGAAAGAGAGGTTCTCCGGTTCATATGGTTAGTTTTATCTTTGGAATCGTGATTTCACTTGTTTGTTTGGAGTATGTTTGTTTTTTATGAGTTTGATTGGTTTGGTGATGACTTTCGAGTTGAGTTTGGATGATTGTGTTACATGTCCGATTTGGTTTCATGATTACGATTCATGTTATAATAATCAGCTATTTGATTGTTTGAGGGAGAAGGTTAAGATTTTGGATTAAAGATTAGTAACATCTTTGATGTTATATTCGAACTCCATGACAAATGCATGTTTTGATTTGTTATGGTTATCCGAGTCTTGTTGTTTGTTTGAAGGTTTATGGTGTTCTTGAAGATTATATGAATGTTCAATTGTTCATCATGTGTTCCTATTTTGTTCTTGAGGATCATTGTTTCTGGTCTTTCAATTGGATGGTGGACGTTTTTAGTTGGTGTTTGATTCGGAGATGCTATGGTTTGGATTCGAGTATTGTTATCGGATCTGGGAGGGATCGTTTGGATGCACAAGTCGTAGGATGGATAGTGTTTTCAGGTTTGAAGATGATGTGCGGTTCATTTTTTCGGTGTGTGGTTCGACTTATTCGGTTTCGTCCAGATTCCGTTTCGTCCAGATTTCGCCCGTTTTCTTCAACTTCGTCTTTGGGGCGCCGTTTAAGACCTGAAAAAACAATAGGAAGCGATTAAGTACCAAATCTATGAAATTACAGTAAAAAATGTGCAATTTAGGAGGTTAATCGGGGAATTATATATGTATATTTTAACGTATATCAGACTTCCTCTTCCCCAATAATTGCAGTATCTTCTCCTACAAAATCAGGCCTCCAAGACACGACAGCTTCTGTGATCCGGCATTTTACGACTGAATTATCCCAACTAATTTCCAACTCGTCTTTGATTATGTTCCCATGGTCCACACGACCACACCCACATAAACACTGGTTAGGTCCGGTTTCATGATACCTATATATGCATCGTTTATGACAGAACCATAGCGTTCACCAATCTTAACAATGTGGTCTTCGCATCTCAGATTAATCGGAAGACCTAAGATTCTAAGCCACACTATTCTTTCAAACTTTAGTTGTTGGCTTTCCTACTCAACCAGATTATTACAGCAGTCTACCCACCGGTATGGTTCTTCCACAAACTTTTTTGCATTTCCGGTGATGAAAAGGTGAGCATAACTTTCATACCTTCTGTAACATCCGGCCCCTCTCACCGCCAATATTGTCCGCTTTGCCCCGATGGGTTGCCCATCCAGAGCTCACGGATTTGCTTTTGGGTGCCTAGTGGAGACTTCCCAGGAGGTCACCCATCCTGGAATTTCTCCCACTTGAGCACGCTTAACTGTGGAGTTCTCCTCTCATCCACTAACATTAAGCCCCAAAACGCGTTGGTGATTTAAGAGGCAGAATATTACTTATGAACCAAGGATCTCTCCTGGCCACGACCGATGTGGGATTTTCCTGGGGTGTCACATTCACCCCCTGTTAGAGTCACATCGTCCCTGATGAGGTGTGTCTTAACCGACATTATCTATTAGTATAGTTTTATATTTAAACTTGATTTTATCTTATGTTTAGAATGGTTATCCTTTCCTTATTTATAGCTAGGGTTTGTTTGTAATCTCTCCCTATATAAAGGGCCCCTTGTAATCTCATTATTCATTCAGAAATTCAATAATACAGAAACCTTTATGGTATCAGAGCCTCGGTTCTGATTACCTTTTCTTATTTTTTTTGTTCCCTTTTTTTTCTGTTCAGCAGGCTTCGGCTGTTGATCCACTTCCCTGTTCACATCCCCGCACCCTGCAAACATGACCAAAACAGATCAGCCCACTTCATCCGAACCACCTAAACCCCAATCTCTTCACCCCGCTTATTCCGTAACCAACATAAACAGTAAAATCCGTACCCTCGATGGCACCACGGTCACCTATACCTCATGGGTAAAGCTTTTTAAGCTTCACGCCATGGCGTATAAGGTCCTTGATCACATCGACACCACACCACCCCCTGACCCGACTGATCCTAAGTATTCAGAATGGAAAGAATTAGACGCACTAGTTTCCCAGTGGATTTACAGCACTCTTGCTGATGGTCTTTTGCCGGACATCCTGGATACCGAAGCCTCGGCTCGGACTACATGGTTGAAACTCGAAAAGAAATACCTTAGCAACAAGCAGGCGAAAGCAGCAGCCCTAGAAACTCGTTTTGTTAATCTCAGCCTGGATCAATGCAGCTCCGTAGACGATTACTGTCAACAATTAAAAAGTTTAGCAGATCAATTGCGCGATGTCGATCAACCGGTACCTGAGTCACGACTCGTTCTTACCTTAGTCCGTGGTCTCCCGGCGGAATATGATACTACTGCCGCCCTGATCAACCAGCAGCAGGCTGACTAGGATTCGGCGAGAACCATGCTTGCCGATGAACTATTACGACAGGAGGCTCGCAAACCAAAATCCTCCCCCGTCCTCGCCGCCACTAGCACAGGTAACCCTCCTCCACAGAATCCGCTACAGGTCACACCACTGGTCACCGGTCTTCTTCAGGGGATGCCGCTGATCCTCCTCAGCAGTACTTCAGGGGCCGCGGACGTGGGACAGGATACAGAGGCAGAGGCCGTTCATCTTCTGGACGTGGACGTGGGTATAGGCAGAACACAAATTGGGCCTTTCAACCCAACTCTTACCCTCAATGGGCCTGGTGGCAAACACCCCCTTGTCCTTACCCCTCACAATCACCTTGGAGACCCAATCAGCCAGCCCAACAACCCCACCCTTCGGCCCACTTTACTGGATACCCACCATAGTTTGGGTTCAGCCCTTACGGCCCAAATCAGCCACAGCAGGCCCAGTACCAGTTTGATGCCCTAAACCCATCGGATCTCAGTGCTGCATATCAAACATCTCAACTTGCTTACACGGATCCAAATCTCTACTTTGACACTGGAGCTGAACGGACCGTCTCAAACAATAAAGGTATAATTTCTCACCCTGATTCTTTTCCTGTTTCCACTAAAATTTTGGTAGGCGATGGCAATGTTTTACCTGTTGAGGGTTCTGGCACGGGCTACCTCCCAATCCTCAACCGTACCTACATCCTACCCAATATCCTTTTCAGTCCTAAAATCATTAAAACTTTATTATCTGTCAGACGCTTCACCCGTGAAAGTAATGTGTCTATTGAATTTGATCCGTTTGGTTTTTCTTTGAAGGACCTCAAAACGGGACGCCACCTGTCCCGCCACAATAGCACGGGGAGCTCTATCCAATCACACCACCAACACTTCCGCCTCAAGTTTGCTCTCTCACCATCTCCTCACTACCATGGCATGACAGACTTGGACATCCTGGCTCCCAAGTCTTAGATATTCTTAGTCGTAATTTTGGTTTTTCTTGTAATAAAAGGCAACTTTCTAGTTTTTGCAATTCATGTCATTTTTCTAATAGTAAACGTCTTCCTTTTTATGAATCTAACTCGTTTACTTTTTCACCTTTTGATATAATTCACTGTGATTTGTGGACCTCACCCATTCTTAGTAAATCTGGCTATAAGTATTATATGATTTTAATTGATAACTTTTCTCACTTTATCTGGGTCTACTCGCTCAGATACAAGTCTGAAACCTTTCCCACGTTTGTCAAGTTTCACCGCCTTATTGCCACCCAGTTTCAACGAAATATCAAAACCTTTCAATGTGACCTAGGCGGAGAATTTGACAACAATGCCTTTAAGACCTTTGCCACTTAGAACGGTCTCCTTTTCCGTTTTTCTTGTCCTCAAACCTCCTCACAAAACGGCAGAGCCGAACGGATGATTCGTCGCCTCAACGACATCATTCGCGCTCTACTCGTACATGCCCACTTACCCCCTCCTTTTGGGTCGAAGCTCTACACACCGCCACCTACCTACACAACATTTTACCCACTAAACGCCTAAATTTCTACACACCCACCTTCGTTTTTTACCTTCAGCATCCCACATACGAACACCTTCGTGTGTTTGGATGTGCCTGCTACCCAAACCAATCCGCCACCCAACCCCATAAATTACATGCCCGATGTAACACCCCAACCGATGGCGGAATCATCGAGGTGTCACGTAGTGACGATTGTTCAAAAGCACATGGTACTAAAATGTAAATATATTATTGAATAATTTTAATTGTCTTACATAGATGAAATGGGAAAAATACAAAAGTCTGAACGAAATATGAATTTTGAAATAACTTATTAAAAACAAGCACTAAAATCCAATGCTATGGAACTAAGATCAAACTGCACCTGAAACATGTACAAAATAGGTTTTGTCAACATAAGAAATGTTGGTGAGCATTCCTAGTTTTAATACATATAGTAAGTTGGAAAATGGTATACAATTCAAGTGCAAGCTACACTGCGTTTATGTAAACTATGTATCATACAAATGAGCAAAATCAATCCTGTGACTGTATAAATGTACTAAATGAACGGCGGTGTACTTATCCAATAAGTGGATAATAACTTAACAATGACCACGGATTCTCCGATGAAAAAGGGGGAGAATCAACCTAGGCGGGTTGTCAATCCAATAACGTTATCCAATGTTAAGGTCGGCTTGTACAATGTTAATGATTTCACTAAGTACAAATGTATTCTACATGTAATGTCTAAGCATAAAGCACGTTTGTAAGCAAATGCACATAGTACTAGAATTGTATTGTAAAAAATGTGAACTTGTATTTGTAATTTGTATAAGTGTACATGTAACACCCCAAAAATGAATAAAAGCAAAAAGGGGATAGGAAGTACTCACATTCGCCAAATGACTAGATGACTAAGCGAGCGTGAAAATGCGAGCAATCCAAAGGTTCAACAACGAAACTAGTCCAATTTAGAAGAAAAGAAACCGAATAGGAAAAAATATCAAGCTTCCAATTCGCCAATTACAAGAGCTTATAATCAAAGCTTCAAATGTAGAAGTAATATACTCTAGAAGAAAGGTATGAGGGAGAGTTTAATCGAATTAAAACAATTGAATTAGAGGTGCAAAGTGTAATGGGTCATAGGTGGGTTTTTATACTAGTTTTGGATTCAATTAGCCATTAAAATTGGTCAACACCATAAAGTAAGGTTTTATGATGAATTGAATATTTGACTATGACTTTGACTGTTTGACTAAGACTTTGACTAGCACATTGACTGGGACTTTGACTGAGACTTTGATTGTGACTTTGACTGAGACTGTCTTAGCGGACCGCGAGGGCTAAAAAAAAATATTTTTTCTAATTTAATCAATTTTAAGTTATAGACTTGTTTCCTTCTGTTTCTAAGTTGTTTTAGGACCGAAAATTAAGGGCTTTGAGTATCAAGGTCTGAAACATACGTGCTCGGGTGTAGATGTGAGTATAAAACGTGCATACTTTTACTTATAAAAATTATAAGTTTTATTAAATTGTGAATTTTGTTCCTATTAAAATACAAAGGTTAAAAATGAAAATTTCGAAATAGTTGAGGAACCAATTATGCACATTTATGAAAAGTGAAGGGTGCAGGTTGTCACACCCGATCCATTCGTTGCATTTTCCTTGGTTACCCCCCGGATTTTCGGGGTTACCGGTGCTTCGACCCTACCACTGGCAAGGTCCACATCTCTCGCCATGTCACTTTTGACGAGAACACTTTCCCTTTCACCCTCCCTATTACCCCTTCTTCTTATAACTTTCTAGACGACACAACCCCCCCGGGTTTCTCATTTGTCCGTCCACCACCCACCCTACCTATCCCTTCCACTGTCCGTCCTCACTCACACCCTGCCGCTACCTCTTATCCCATCAATATTTTCGTTTATTCGGGGTTAGATATTTACAATATTTGTGTTTCATTTTCATTTATACCCCCTCACTCCCGTATAAAATCTAAGTTTTGAATCTCAAAATTTTTACAATTCAAATGTATTTTCTTCTTATATAATTCCCTCATTAGCTTAAACTTCATGAATCATTTCTGGGTTTCACAATCCTAATTCATTTTACAAACTTATAATATTACCCATAAGTCTAATTATTTTTAACATCTAACGCAAATCATATGTTTCTCTTTACATCATACATAAATCTATTATCTTTGATGTTTCTGGCCAATTTTATTTTAAACTTCCCCCCTACAATTTTTATTTGTGTGTGTATATATATGTATATTTTGAAGATACCATCAACCATAAAATTTCATCACATTCGAGATTTTAATCCTTGTTTAAACTGTAACCTTATAATCTGTGTATAGGAGATACTGTAGCACCAAAGCTAAACAGTACTGAATTTTGTCAAACTTTCATCACTTGGGAATTTCACAAACTACAACAAATAAATAAATATATATATATATATATATATATTTAAAAAAAAGAGTCTTTTATTTCCACAAACTTATTTGCTAAATTTCAAATTTTTATTGAACAATTTATTGGCGTAACAAATGATTTACGATAAAAATGTTTTAATCTATTAATAATGACTTCTTTTATGTATTACTCGAAGCCTATTATACAAAACGTCTGAACAAATTCTTGATTTTTGAAATCCGACATCGTGTTTAAAACCTATGACTCATCGAAATATTTTGATCTAAATCAATTTAGTTGTACAATTTAATGACTTTTGCTTTATATACAAAACCAATTTTGAAAATAAAATCTTTCCATCCACAGGAACAAAATTTACTCTACAATTTTTCCATTGACACATACTTATTTTAAACTTGTTCAAACTATTACAAATTTTTGGCAAATACCACAATCATGTTTTCTCATACGCTTGTATCTAACCATTTATTCAAACCCCACGATTATTCTGCATGATCACCTTACTATTTGCGTCTTTTTGAAACCCTATAAATTAAACCCTTTATCAACCATTTACACGTTCACCATTTTTCACAACCTTGATTTTATTTTGAGTTTTCATCATCTCTCAAAATCCAAATTCACATCCTTTACCTCCTCGAACATGAACTTGATCTTCACGATAACCACACTATTGAAAACTTAATTGTTCGTTGCATCAAACTTGAATATTAGTTATACATGAGGATTCGATTATCTACCATATTTGAACATTTGATACTAGAACTATTTGCTATAGACACACCTAGAGTCATTAACCTTGTCTAGGGCAACTCTATTACAACTCGCATGTTATACTTGATACTTGATTGCTTACATGTACATATTACCAATTTGCAACTCGTGTGTAATAATTGGTACACTTAATCAAACAACTGTTAGAGGATGAAGTACTTGCTCAACAGTTAATAGAGTACCAAATAACCTACTCAACGATTGGTAGAGGTCATCATGCCTGCTCAACAGTCGGTAGAGGCCCTACAACCTGCTCAACGACTGGTAGAGGCTATCGCACCTGCTCAACAATCGGTAGAGGTTCTTACTCATTGACTGGTAGAAGTCTTTTTCCTGCTCAACAGTTGGACTCATTTTTGAATACATTGTATACGATTCAATCACAAGGTTAATTGCATTTTTACATGTGTGTTTAGAGTTATAGAAGGACACAAAACCCTAACGTAAGGTAAATTGGTGATTGCGGTCCGGAACGTAATCATGAATTTACAGGTACGTTAAGGTAGTGTGAAATTCTATCAAGATATTCGGTAGATACCCAATTATAAACCCTAGTTAATTAGTGATCCATTTAACCTTAATGGTCATCTTGTGCATTCATGTTTTCCATTCCTGAAACTCAAGTTTAGTGCTCCATAAGACGGTTATCAGACCAATGTCAATTAAAACCTTGATCATGTTACTTATAAGCTTTTACTATACTCTAACAATAACTTCAGGACGAAGTTCCTAAAAGTAGGGGAGACTGTAACGCCCAGCGTTTCTCGAACAATATAATAAAAATATTTTATTCATAAGTCGACGCGTTAATTTGTTAACAATAATATCTCATTAACTAAGAAATACATACTATTTCATTAACAAATTTAATTATCTAAATTCGCCAAATAACGCGTTTGTAAATAATAACACACTGGTAAACCGACATGTACCCTTGTAAATCTAATAAACATAAATATATTGTATAAATAGATACATTCCAAATGCTCGTTTAAATCGGTCTATATATAAATGAATTTTATCAAAAATTACTATCTTAGTAGTTAATCAAGCTACGTAATTTAACGAGTGTCGGGACATTTGACGGGTTCGTATACGCGGTACCCTTCCACTTAACCTAATATCCTAACTATTTAAACACATCTTATTCTTCACCTCCACCACTCCTTCTTCCTCCTCAAAACCCTAACCACCATAAACATCTCCCTTTTCCTCCTTATATAGGTGGCGGCAGCCACCAAGAGCCGCACACCAGACCACCACTCCGCCAACCACCCTCATTCCCTTCCAAACCTCTAAGCTTCCCTCATTCCCTCTCTCTTTGGTCCGATTATCAGATCTGGGTTCCGAACGAACCCCTCCGACATTAACCACGAACAACAAACCACCTACAACTAACAACCCCTCGTCGTGGAGATGCAGCGCCGCTGCCAACAGCAGCAGAAAGCTTTTGTTTTGACCCATAGAGAAACAACTGGAAGAACCGTCTTCCTTCTTGGCCCGATGTGCAGGTTTCTGGTCACGTATATCGAGGTATATCTCCTAGTCTTGTACCGATTTTACCCCCCCTTCATCTCCTTATCCTGTTTCCGGTTGGTTTCGATGGTTTTAGTGGTGGATTCGTTATAGTGCAGCGACGGAATTGGTGGATCTGATGCAGATGGTTGTAACCTGTGGTGGTTGAGGCGGGTTCGGGTCCGTGACAGGAAAAGGTGAGGTCGGAGACGAGCACTACGGCCGGGACCGGCTATGGTGGCCAGAAGATATTAGGATGACATTGGGTTGAGCCTTATTTCCTGTTCGTTTTCTTCGAGCCACGGTCAAACATGAGTTGACCAGGTCAAACCTGGTCAACGACAGTCAAAATGGTCAGCTGGTCAGCGCGGGTTATGAAGCGTGTACGCGAGGATTCACGGGTAGTTTGGGAAGGTATAACGCGCGCCTTATCTTGATTTGTTCTTTTTACGCTACATTGTATTAACTTATATAAATATAATTGTATTCTAAAAACAAAACATTAACAACGCATACGCTTGTAACGAACCGACTTATGTGTATAAAATGGCTAATGTAACGATGAGGCGATAAAATGGTTAAATGTATAAATAGATATACTTATGAACATGTTCACGACACTAACTATTAAATTGTTTGAAACATACATACGAAAATATCCAAGCACAACATTAAGCGAGTCGTATAGTATCTAGAGTTTCTAAAGCGTTGATAAATTTGAGTGACATGTTTTGAAAACGGACTATATATATGTATATTACTTGTTAAAAACATATAGTTCTCGTTTATTACAATCTTGATAACTTGAACCTTTTGTCGCATTTAAAGACTATAAATTGTATTGGTTTTTGCTTGGTCTATTGTTGTTTTGGGATAAAATAGACGACTTGCGTTGTCTGGTTTCTTACAAAAACATAGGAAACTCTGCCCAAATTTTTATAAAATATATCGGATGGTCAAATCTATTATTTCGTACAAAAGAAGCTATGCTTTACAAATAAACGTTATTCAAACCTTATTTTGTCATGATATACAAGTGTACATAAATAAATATAATACATATATTGTCCGGTCTTCAAACAAACTAAAAACGCGAATCAAGTTACACATATTATTTTTTCAATATCTTAAATATTCCTTTCTAATTAGTTTCAAGCAGTGAATCTGAACACTATATATAACTATACATACGCGCATACTTTCAAGAAATCAAAACCAAATCCTATCGGTTCGTTAAGTTATAAATACTTTAAGGCGAGTATTGTTTACAATACGAGTCTAGGTAGTTGAATCAACTATCTTTACAACCAAGAAATGAAACAAGCGTATTTGCATTAGAATTTAAGGCATCGTTTATTTGTAATAGGATACAAGAATTCAATTTATCCAAGTTCAGATTTGTTGCTACTTGCTAGTACTTGCACAGTGAATTTCAGGTGAGTTTACGTAACCATGTTTATGCAATTCTTCATACTTGCAACATTTTACTTAAGCAATTCTACATGCATGTCTAGTTGTAAACTTTAATGCCTCATGAATTAGACAACAACAACAGTTTCAACGAGTTTCAACATTACATAATCATTAGCTATGGCCAAGCCGGCGATACTCAATAATAGATCTATTGGATTGACAATCCCACCCGGATACGTGTACCTCCTACATAGGTAGCGTGGGTGATTGTTATCGTTCCAACATATTATTAAGGTGAACCGTGGATGACGGGATGGACCTAAACTAGTCGGAGGTTTGATTATGTCGATTCAACATATTATGCTTATTCATGTAGACTTAAATTTACGATAGACATATGAATTGCTGAACTTTTATACTTAAACTATTTGCTTAACATGGATTATGTATTCTCACCAACTTCTAGTTGACCCCCCCCCCCCCATTTTTTCAAACTCAACAGGAAATAACGATGCTTGAAGTCTAGAGCTAGCATGAGAAGATATTTGAAGATTTAAGTTTCATTTGTTTGTTTGATGTATTAGACCTTAATGTAATTCAATATTGTAATGTATTAAAGGATTATTTAAACACATGTATTACCATGAGCTACTGAACAATCATTCATACGTGACACCTCGATGTTTCCGCCATCAGTTGGGGTGTTACATGTTTGAAACATTTCGATCCAATTTGAGCGTCTGTTCTACGCCCGCTCGAACTGCGGGGGAGTCTTAACCGACATTATCTATTAGTATAGTTTTATATTTAAACTTGATTTTATCTTATGTTTGGAATGGTTATCCTTTCCTTATTTATAGCTAGGGTTTGTTTGTAATCTCTCCCTATATAAAGGGCCCCTTGTAATCTCATTATTCATTCAGAAATTCAATAATACAGAAACCTTTAGTGTGCACCCACCATCCCGAACGGCACAGGAGTGGCTCTGATACCATCTGTAACATCCGGCCCCTCTCACCGCCAATATTTTCCGCTTTGCCCCGATGGGTTGCCCATCCAGAGCTCACGGATTTGCTTTTGGGTGCCTAGTGGAGACTTCCCAGGAGGTCACCCATCCTGGAATTTCTCCCACTTGAGCACGCTTAACTGTGGAGTTCTCCTCTCATCCACTAACATTAAGCCCCAAAACGCGTTGGTGATTTAAGAGGCAGAATATTGCTTATGAACCAAGGATCTCTCCTGGCCACGACCGATGTGGGATTTTCCTGGGGTGTCACACCTTCCACATAGCGTATTTCAATTCTCAAGTCTTTAAACTTATTGAGTTTCTTTTCCATATTTTGAAGACAATCAAAGTTCACGGCTTCACCAATAACGGACCTCCCTTTCCATAAAGCCATAACCGGTGACTCCGGACCTTCTAACTTCACCAAGTGATTGCCGATACCATGACTCCTCTTTTCCCCTGTAAGAGTTTCCCTGTAAGAGAACCCATTGTTGCCACTCCCAGATGCAAAATCCGCCTGAGTGTTCCTACCAGAGCCTATGTAAAACTTCTTACCCTTATCATGAGCCGATAGTGAGGGAACTTTCTTCAACCTAGAACCTTTTTCAAATCTTGCGACCTTTGCAAAAGTTATTTTACCCGGAAATCTTACACCATTGAGAGCTTTGACCATTTTTTCAGTGTCTCTAACCTTAGCTAACATGATAAAAGCAAAAACGTTGCCGAACTTGTCTCTTTTCTGTAACATTACGCATTTATTGTACGTATTAATAACGACAAGCCTTATTATTATTTTTGGTGATATTTGAACCCCAATACAATGATAATTATTCATACATATATTTATTTATTTATTTATAATAATAATAATAATAATAATAATAAATATATAACAAAACAGATTTTATTCCTAAACCCACTCTTGAAGCCCATCCCAGTTCTGGCCCAAACCCAATCCAGCAGGCCAACAACCCCAGCCCACCTCCTGGCCCAAGAACCTTATATTTGTTTTAAAAAAAATATTGTTTCAGACGGGTATCGAACCCGAGCCACAACGCACACACACACACCAACTTAACCAACCGGGCTGGACCATCACTTTGTTTAAACCCGGACTCATATTTTATTTATTCACACGTTGAAATCCCCACAGTTGACAAGGAAAGTCAACTGTGGGATATCTTGGTGATCAATCCATCAATTAACAAGTTATTATGCTATCTTTGGTAAATTCGTGTATTAACCGGCCTTGCACAACACGATTACACGTCTTATACACGTCAATTGTTGACTTTTCATTCAATTTGACGCGTGGGTATTCAATCATAAGTCAACCCTTCCAATTAACTTAAACCCTAATCATTAGTATAAATTGAGGGTCTGCGAAGCTTAACAACTCGCTCACAATACTCTCTCAACCTCCAATTCTCTCTATTACACTCTGAAATTGGGTAGCGAGTTCGTTGTTTGACTTTCTCTTTGACCCGTCTGTTATCATCAATTCTACACTGTGAGTTCTTATTTTTCTGTGAGTTTCATTCATCGGCAATCAAGAAACATAAGCCCTAACATTAGTCGGGCTATGGTTGTCTTAATCATCTGATTGAAAAATCTAGGGTTCGTCGATTTGGAATTTGGGGATAAACCTGTTTTAGCATAGTGTATTTAATTAATTTGAAACCAGAAATCTCACAACCACCGGCCTAGGCCAAGTGGTTGTGACTCTGGCCCTCCACAGAGGTCACCCGGGTTCGAGTCCCGGCTCTGACCGGTTTTTGCTCTTTTATTTTTTTTTCTTTTTAAATAAACAATTACATTATATATATATAATAAATCCTTTTAATCATTTAAATTCTTTTTAAAATATCAAAACTATTTTATAAATTCTAAAAAAATTATTATTGTTTAATCTGATATAAAAGATTTATTTACAATTTTTATTTTTCAGAAATTCATTTATTTAATAATTATAATAATTAAATCATTTTTATACAATTATATTTATAAAAATCCATTTATATATCAAAACAGTTTTATTAAATTCCCCAAAAATTATCCTAACTTTTTATAAAGTTAAACTTTACTGAAATAATTTTTAATTCAGTAAAATCATTTATTTTATATTTTTAAACAATTTTTGTTAGATTTAATCATAATTAATGCATAATAAATCCAATTTTCATCATTTTTGCACCAAAATTTTATACAAATTATTTTTAATCATTTAGAACAGAAATATGATTTTTAAAATAAGAATTCTTTAATTTTAGTATTTTTGAATATTAAAGTTAATAATTGGCTATTTATAAATAAATAGATTTAAAAATCTATTTTAAATGAAATAATTTTATAAAAATTATTTTATTGCTTCAAACACTTTAATGTGCACACTCAAAATCCAAATTTTATAAAAAGACTTTCTTTCATTAATTATCAAATTTTCTTTATTTAATTAACATTTTAAATTAAATTTAACAATTGATTATCCCCAAATCGAAACCCTAGGATACACATATTAGTTAAATAGACTTAGACTTATTATATATTACCTCATTATAGGGTAATATTTGGAATCACTTTGGGCAACACAATTATCATATCTTTTCAACAAGTTAACATTTGCTAAGGTGAGTTTACATAGCCCCTTTTTCTGTTTTACATTTTTGGGGTGAAACATGTTTAAACATTTTATACTATCATTTACTCATGTTTACTTGTGATTCAAGTACATCATCATTCTATCATTTGACTGTAACAAAAAGACACAGTACAATCATTAACAATGATCAAGCCGCCTGTTTAGATTATAGCGCTATAGGTCTGACAAACCCATCCCCCCCACGTAGACTCAGGGATGATCGATAACAGTAATAACATTTAACTAACTTGCGAGTTAGTCATCAGTCGACACAAGGTTTGGTTGTACAAAGACGCATTGCTACATGTCGGTATCATACTCTATCATCATACAACCCTGAGTGTTGTACAAACTATTGTTATCAACTATTTCTCAAAAACCTATGTAATTCTCACCAACTTTTGTTGACCCAAAACATTTTCAACTTAACATGTTTCAGGTCCTACTTGCTTGAAGAATTGCTTGAAGATATGTGCATAGTTTATTCAATTTGATGTACGAATTCTTGTAGAACAATTGTATGTAATTTATTTAAATTAATTAATGAAACTTATTATTCTCCATGAGCTACCGAACAATCATCAATACGTGGCACCCCGATGTTTCCGCCATCGGTTGGGGTGTTACATTTTCCTTGCAGTGTATGCATTCAAAATTTTAGAAACTATTCGAGTAATAAGTAAGCAAATATCAAAGAGCAAGGGTAATTTAAAAAAAAAAAAAAAAAAGGGGAAATGGAATCTAATAATCCCAACTTTGAGGGGTTGGAAGGCAGCATTCCCAACTTGCAACTTGTACCACAGCAGTCCCAACTTGTTAACTATTTAACTTGGTTGGTCCCAGGCTAACGTCCGTTATGTTTTCCAGTTAAGTGCCACGTAGGCAGCCCACGTGGCAGTCCTACGTGGCAAAAAGTGATTATCTGTTAAAAAAAAGGTGGGGCCATGTCCATGTGTTTTAATCAGATTAATATTAATGATTTAAAATAAAAAACGTGGGCCCACATACAAATCTCTCACCATAATAATCCATCTTTCTTCGATCAAAATCCATCTTCCCCAAAAATCACTCATCAGACTCTTAAGAACCCTAAAACCCTAAATTGATGAACCCTAATTTTCAAACCTAAACAATAGCAATCAATACTTCGACACTAAAGATGAGCTCGTCGTCTTCATCCTCATCAAACAAAAGCCTTAAAAAGTTCAAGATCGATTTGGATGGGCAGGTTTATTGTCATCACGACGTACTTGCAATCCCAAGGGTGGTTAAACGAAACAACCCACGAATTGGCAAAGAATTTTATGGGTGTCGGTACTGGCCAGTAAGTCATTACATTTTGTTTGTTTCAAATAACATGTGTATGTTTTGATTGGATTGTTTTCTTGTAGAAACAAAATTGCGAGTTCTTCTTATGGAAAGATGATTTGCAGAAGTTGCTTAATCAAAGTCCAGCTGCAAAACAGAATTGTAATCTTGGAGGATGCCCTACAATTGAAGAATTGAAGATTGAAAACCTACAATTGCAAAACAGAATCTTGGAGGATGAAAACAAGCTTCTCAAAGTTCAGCTGCTCAAATCTCGTTCATGGAATGCAGGATATGTGTTAGGATTATTATCTGTTGTTTTTGTAATCTGTTATGTAATGTCCTCCAACTTGAATATGTAATGTTTCATGTTATTGTCTTTTGTTATGTAAGTGTTCTTTGAATGCAATGAAAATGGGTCTTTTCATGATGTTTAACTTGAATGTGTTTACAGATTTGTTAATGACAATGGGTCAAAACACAAAGAAACATCAAATAAGACAGTCATATCTTAACACAGAAACCTGCATAAAATGTGTTTTGACAATGGGTCAAAACACAAACAAACATGACAATGGGTCAAAACACAAACAAACTCATATATGCTGCAAAACAGATTTGTTAATGACAATGGGTCAAAATACAAAGAAACATCAAATATGCTGCAAAAACACTTCAAAAAGGCTTAACATTCAAACATCCTTAATTCAAACATAAACATTCATAAACTTAATATGATTCAAACATAAACAGTCATAAAGTTAACATGATTCAAAATACATAAAAAGTCATAAACAAACTACATAAAAACAGGCATAAGCTTAACACACAAATATCCTTCATTCTTGCATAAAGTCTGGAAACCAAAAACCAACCCCTGCCCCTGCCCCTGTTGACTTTCCACCCCTACTTTGACTTGACCCTCCTCTTGTTGACTTTCCCCTGCCCCTGCCCCTGCCCCTTGTGTTACTTGGTCCACCTGAATGAGCAGTTTGACTGGATTGGGCAGGTTGACTAGATTGGGCAGCTTGACTGGATTGGGCAGGTTGACTGGATTGGGCAGGTTGACTGGATTGGGCAGCTTGTATTGCTGCTTGTGATGACTGCCTTGGCCCTTCAAACCTTGACCTCTTTGGCCTTCCCCTGATTCCCCTGCCTCACTTCAATCCTGAAACCTCAACCCTTGTTCTCTTACAACCCTTTTTGTTATGGCCCTTCTCCTTACAATTAGAACAAGTCATAGTAGTTCCATGCCTACTAAGCTTACCTGGCATGCACAAGTAAAAGTTACAAAATGCACATACATGATGCTAATACAGAATGGTAAAACAAATTCATTCATACCTTGTTTCTTAGGGTTCTCATGTGGGTCCCTTCTCCTGTTTTTCTTTGGTCTACCTGGTTGAGACCTGATTGGTGGTGGGTCAAGAGGCAATTCTACAGAAGGCCAATACTTCTCACTAGCCAAAGGGGGTATGGTATAGGAATAAGCTTTCATGTATTGTTCCTTGTGGTACCAGTCATGCACATACATTTCAGCATTTTTATTGAGAAATCCAGCAACTGCACAGACATGCTTGCAAGGGATACCTGACAAATCCCACTTTCTACATGTACATGTCCTGTTTCCTAGATCAACTGATACATCATCCAAGTCTCTTACCTGTAATGAGGATGAACATCAAGTCAAGATCCAATTTTTTGCAATTAAAACTAAATGCTAAGTTAATTCTTACCTGGAACACATGTAATGAGGATGGATAAACCTCACATCTATAAGCCCAATCCTTTTCAAGATCCAACTTCACCTGAATCTTAGGACAAACAACAACATCTTCTCTTTCCATCTCCCTTTTCTGGTTTATTAACCTTATCATAATTTGCACCCTGATGTCCTCCAACATGTTTATAAGATGCTTCTATCTAGACTGCACAATGAACCCATTAAATGTTTCTGCCATGTTGTTGCAGATAACATCACACCTAGTGTGTATCTTGAGAAAGCATCTTGCAAAACACTTAGGATCTTGTTTCAAAAAATCTTCAACTGCTTCAGTAGACAAGCTTTTCATCTCTTTCATGGCATTTTTGTAATCAGCCTCATTGTATGCTCTGACAGCTATCCAGAAAACCTCCTTCAACTCATCACTTTTATGCTTTTTATGCCAGTTGGCATATATGTGTCTGGCACAATTTCTATGCTCAGCTTCAGGCCAGACCATAGCTACAGCATTAAGCAAACCCTACAAAACATCAAATATATTGTGTTAGAATGAAGTGCCTATTAGTGTTTCATTTATAAAGGTAGATGATGTTACCTTTTGTTGATCTGATAACAATGTCCATTCCTTCCACCATCAACAACCTGTAAGCATCTCCTTAACTGTTCCATGAACCATGTCCAACTATCATTGTTTTCTCCTTCTACCACTGCCCAAGCAAGTGGATACATCTTATCATTTGCATCCCTGCCTACTGCAACCAATAACATACCCCCCAAAAATGTTTTCAGAAAGCACCCATCTAGACACAACACCTTCCTGCAGCCTGCTAAAAATCCCTTCTTCAACCCATCAAAACACACAAACAGCCTAAAAAAACTATCACAAGTTGCACTAGAATCTGCATTTAGGTATTACAGTCATCAACTCAAATGTGGAACTAGGATTTGCTATTCTTAAAGCCTCTAAATAGGATCCTAGTTTGCAGTAATGTTCTTTCATTGACCCATACAACTGACTGTGTGCATAGCTTTTAGCCTTGTATGCAAACCACTTACTTATCAACACCTTGAACTTTTCTTTCACAGCTAGTTGAATATCCTTAGCAGACCAATGTGGTTTACATTTAAACACAGGTAAGAATTCATTGGCTATGAATGTGTAACTTAACTGCCTATTTTTCTTCATATTTCTTTGACAATTGTGCTTGTTTATTGCCTTTTTTACCATGTAACAATTTTTTTCTTCATGGAAAGAACAATAAATATTGAATGGACAATCTTTAACACAAGTAATACCTATACGACCTCCCCTATTCTTGTTACTAGTTGAAACAACTACATTCTTACCATTTGCAACAGCATACTTCTTGACAGCTTGTTTAAAAGCATCCCTGCTTGGGAATCTTGTACCAACCACCCAAGTCCACTTTGTCCAGTCAGTGTGATCAGTCACAATAGGAACACTTGGAGAATACTTCTTTCCTAAAATGTCATCATCAGAGCTATCACCTGGTGTCTTTACATCCCCTTCTGAGTCTTCATAGCTACTATGTCCATCAACAGGCTGTTTATTAGCAGTCTCTTATGCTTCAATATCATTTGCATGCAAACAAAGTTGTAAAAACTTATTTGTTGTTTCATCATTTTCTATGTTCACCTTCTTGATGTTCAACTGGGATTCTCTCCATTCTTCATCTTCCCCTTTCTGACCCATAATGATCTCCATCTAATGCATCATCCTGTTCATCATCCTGTTCATCGTCCTCTTCTTCTGTCCCATAAACACTTACCACTTCATCACTGGATTCTTCATAATCTTTATTAACCTTATAAGTCTCATCCCTTGAATCATCAGAACCTGAACTAAACCCCTCCTCTGATTCTATTTCATCTTCAAAAATTTGAAGCCTTTTCTTGTTGGCTGGTGGTTCATCTAAAGACTTTCCTTTCTCAACCTCACTTAAAGCATCTAACTTTTTCTTACAACTAGGCATGTTTTGCTCATTAACTACATTAGGAGTTGCAAGTGGTTGACTAGTTGCAAGTGGTTGACTAGGGTTTCTAAGTGGGCTGACTAATGGGATTAATGGGCTTCCAAATGGGCTTCTAATTGGGCTAATCAGTGGGTTGGGTGAGCTGACTGATGAAGGATTTTTACAGGGTGTAGAAGGAGGTTTGCTAATGGGGCCACATTGCACATACACATTCACAGTTTCATCAACATTTCTAAAAGCCTTCACCATGTCCATAACATCAGCATCAATTGTTAATAGCTTCAAACCACCATTCTTAGGTAACTTGTAATACATGATAAAATCTTTCGATACATATGAACATGCTTTCATTACATAATCGACGATTTCAAAATACGAAACATGATCAATATCTAACCTGATTGTTTCTTGTTCACCACCACAATATCTTAATCTTGAAGCATGAGAAACAAAGGTGTCACCATACCAGAGCTTAATCGAGATTTCTTCAGCCATTATTATCGTCTAGGGTTGTTTAGGGTTTGATCATCGTGTTTAGGTGTTGTCTGATTTGGTTGAAATGTTTGTGTTTTGATCGAGAGAGAGGGTTGAGAGTGTTGTTATTAGATTTTGTGGGTCCCACCTTTTTGTTTTTTTTTTTTTTTAAATCTGATTAAAACACATGGACATGGCCCCACCGTTTTTTTTAACAGATAAGCACTTTTTGCCACGTGGGCTGCCTACGTGGCACTTAACTGGAAAACATAACGGACGTTAGCCTGGGACCAACCAAGTTAAATAGTTGACAAGTTGGGACTGCTGTGGTACAAGTTGCAAGTTGTGACTGCTGCCTTCCAACCCTTCAAAATTGGGATTATTAGATTCTATTTCCAAAAAAAAAAAAAATACCAGGTTTGATTTAGGTTTACCATTTGGATAACCATGAAGGCATGAAAACACCCATCCCTTCCCTGTTTCCCCTCCAAACTTTCTAGACACCATATAATCTTTAAGAAAAAAAGACATCCAGTTTTGCCAATCTTCTCTCCTCTTTCTGCCCACAGTATCTGCAAGACTGCAAATTAACCAATCCCATCTTCCAAAAAAATCTCCAACCACATCAAACCCTCCTTCCAATCCGATGCTAATTCGACGATTGTATACCACCATTCCCCAATCCACTTTCAACCCATTTTCCCTAACCAAAAAACCCACCAACCCTTTTCATCTCTTCACCCAATTCCCCTTAAAAACCCAAACCCCCAAATTATTATCATCCATGACCCATAACCGCAAACCCACCGGTTCACCAATCCCGGCCGTTGAAACCGCCGACCGGAATGAAATATACCGTGCCCTTGAATCATCAATCGGTTCATCATTCAGTTCCGAGCCATTGGCTCCTAATCCAAGGCCTTTGGTTATTGTTATTAGTGGGCCCAGTGGAGTGGGCAAAGACTGTTTGATAAAATGCCTGACTGAAGCTAGGAGTAATATTCATTTTGTGGTGACAGCTACTAGTAGGGCAATGAGGGAAGGTGAGGTTGATGGGAAGGATTATTATTTTGTAAGTAAGGATGAGTTTTTAAAGATGGTGGAGAATGATGAGCTTTTGGAGTATGCTTTGGTGTATGGGGAGTATAAGGGGATACCGAAGCGGCAAATTCGGGAGTTTATGGCGAAAGGGTGGGATGTTGTGTTGAGGGTGGATATTCAGGGGGCGAATACGTTGAGGAGGATTCTTGGGGATTCGGCGGTTTTTGTGTTTTTGGTTGCGGAGAGTGAGGAGGAGTTGGTTATGAGGTTGATTGACAGGAAGACGGAGAGTAAGGAGGCGTTGATGGTAAGGGTGGCTACGGCGAGAGAAGAGTTGAAACAGATGAAGAATTTTGATTATGTGGTTGTTAACGCGGAAGGGAAGTTGGAGAGTTGTGTTAAGATGGTTGAGGCGATTATTGATGCGGAGAAAGCTAAAGTTGTGCAAAGGAGAGTGGTGGTTTAGCTGCGGTTACAATGTATGTTGTTTGGGACCTTTGTTTTCGTATCGGTTTTGGACTTTTGATTGATTAGTTAAGTGATATATGAATGCTTGTTTGATTTTTGATGAAATTGGATGAATAAACTGTTTGTTTTTATGTCTTGAAACTTGTTATGTTTTCATTGTTTTTTGAATGTAGAAACTAGTTTACACTGCCATGAATCTGAAACATATATGTTATTTTGCCTTGAAAGTGATCTGAATCATGTTGCTATATGATGGAATCAGGAAACCAAACCACGAACGCAGCGATTCGTGGTGGACTCCACGACGGCCTTTTCTGATTATTATTATTAAGCATACTTAATCGAAACAACGATTTCAAAACAGACTTGTATTACAAATTCAAAATCCAAACTACTAATGAATGACAAATGACAAACTTTTCTTATTGATGATTCTTGACTCGTGACAGACTGACTCCCTGTGACCCGATCCAGCTGCTCCAATCGGAACCAAACTATAGCAAAACCGGTAAACCGTAGGACAACCACAACATACAAATGGAATAAGTATACTTGGTCTGGTTCTTGGTTCTAGTTATACCCAAAGGCAGGATTTTGATGACTTTTTAGCAGAGGGTCATTACAAATTCTAACACAAGAATCAGAACATGATTATAAAAACTGATGAATGATCTCAGATACGCTTGCGTATGTTCCAAACACTGCTGAGACAATGCCAATTGTGATGATTATTATGCAAAGTGATCCCTACCAAGCAAACAATAACATGGGAGAGTAAGAATGAAAGTAAATGTTTCGTAAATATTACCAGTGGATTACCCTTGAAGTTCAACAACCATTTTGTTTTATGGCATATTAATGTTGAGGAAAGCGTATTTGATACCTGAAAGCGAGTTACATTTCCTTTGACGATGCGCAGAAAACAAGCACAAGGAAATATCAATGACTGGAACAACAAAACTTGTGTTAGTTTTGTATACTCATGGCAAATTTTGACACAGCCAGAAACATGACATGGAACTGATCAGGTGTTGGGTTGTATTAATCCTACCTAATAGACAAGTCATGTTGATGTTGGGGTTGACTTGTTTAACTCATTTAGTTAAATTGGACACGTTCAGGTTGACCCGTTAACCTGTTTAGTTAAACGGGTCATGTTTAGGTTGACTTGTTCAATTAAACATGGTGTGTTTGTGTTGACCTGTCTAATTAATTAGCCAGACCCATCAACCCACTTAATTAAACAACTCAATCCATTTGCCCCCGCCGTATAGCTTGGTTTAAGGGGCGTGAAAGCTTGCACCAAAGTGAACAGCCCGGGTTCGAATTTGTTCCCTAGCGTCTCGCCTTGCCGCTGAGTCAGACTGATTTATCTCTCACGTGTTGGGGCTAGGGCGGTATGGCGTGGGCCGGTTAGCGTGTCCGGGAAAATACACATTTTTTTTTTTGCACCAACTCAATCCATCAAACTGTTTATGAAATGTTTAATCCGTTTATTACAACTCTCCAACTTGCTTAACACATTTACAAATTCATCAACCCATTTGACTCATTTAGATAAATGGATTAAACGGTCATGCTCGGGTTGTGCGATATTAAGTGTGTTTGGATTGGATTTATGTCTTTAACATGCATAAACGTATGAGTTAACCTGCCAACTCGACTCGACTGACACCCATAGTTTTTTCATCAAATTGTGTTGTGGTTGGGAACTGGTAAGCTCCTAGATCAAATGCAGCCTCCCAATATAAATTACCAGAACAAACACAGGAAATGATCAACATGACAATAAGAACTTACCACTAGCATTGTCAGTAAAGATCCAGTCAAAGACATTACCAACCCTGTAAAAAGAAGGAAAAGATCTATTACGTATACATGGTGTGCTCCAACCTTGTGACTCTATATCAGCGCGTAATGTGAGAACTTACCAAAGAACGGGAAAGAGACGGCCACAAGCAAAGTGGATGCTACCAACGTCGTTCTAATGAGGATGGAGTAAAAATAAAACCACAAATGGTTTGACGGTATGAGTTCCTCGAGACACATAGCCACCGGGGATATAGTTAAAGCATATGTGATTCTTGTTAAGGAACATACAATTGTTCTGTTGACTCATTAGCTTGGTGCAAAAATAGTGACAAAATATTTTATTTTATTATAAGTGTCTAGATCATAACTTCAAGCAAAAGGATATTTGGTAAATGGATTGATTACCTGCAGAACAACAAATAAAGGACATGAGTTCAAAGAAATTTAAGAAGCTAAACATACGCGTTTTCAGTAGTTGGCATACCGTAGCCCATACTGCAATTTTGGAAGCAATAAATTTTGAAGGCAGGTTGAGAGTGAACTGTGATTGTATCGTATTACCGAACATCATGTATCCCATAACCGCGACTGCAGCATAAAATAAGGTACATATAGCAAAGCTTCAAAAGAAAAACCAAGTTAATACAATTGTCCTGTTGGATCCTGCAACTGATTAAAAAAAAAAAAAAACTTATTTTGCTTGATTTATGATCCTACCTGGCAAACAGGACTAGAGGAAACTGATTTCGTTTTTCCATGGATGTATAAATGTTAGGAAGAACAGCATGCCCTGCATAACAATAACCATAGAGCCCGATTGCCATAGGCAACGTTGACAGATTTAGCGTTTTTGTACTTTCGACCTGAAATCCGACGTTATTCACCAAACCAACCCAAAACAAACAGATGACCAAAAGAACTGAAACAAAAACTCCCCCAGCTGGATACAAAACAATAACAAATTAGTTAGGATTAATATAGTTTACAGTCTGTTAAATTCTTTATAATAATATAGTTTGCACTAACCAGATATGTAACTAAGAACGCTCATGTCGCGAAGCCAAACTGTAGGAAGAACAGCAAGAGTGACCATTATCGCAAACAAATGATTTGAAGTGAGATGGTGTCCTCCAATGCTTAATTGTACATTTGGAAACAAAGAAGATAGATTATCACTCTCCAGAATTATATATTCAACGCATGCTGTCTGCAATGATGGATATTGCGTAATTTAGTTTAAACCATAGCACAGGTAAACTGGTTTATACCACTGTTTTCAGAACGCGACCTGATTTATTGGTTGGACCTGTTGAACCGTCTCTTTTTGAATTATCCGGTTATGGGTTGGACCATTTTTTTTTACTTCCAAAAATTCTCATTTACTTGGACTCCACATTTATATTAGTTATATATATACACTTCTTGGTTTTTAATTATTTATGACGTCATTCAGGTCCGAGCAGTGGACATTTTCTGGTTAACATTGGTTAAAACATAGGGAAAGCGGTTAAATATGCCTCGTGTGTGAGATATACTTACATACAACTCGACGTACAAAATTATCTGCGCCAAAAAAACACAAAACATGATAATAAAATTAGTCGATTAACAACTAATCAAAATGTTAACTCAAATAACTATATACTTTCTTTTCTCAGCAACTGTAGTTTTAGTTTGCTGACATGTATATTGAGCTACAGTTATATGAAATAATTTAACACATCGCCTTCAGGCTATCCTTAACATATGAAGCATTTAAACTTGAATACAACACAACTTAATTACAACACTTGAACAACATTAATCAAACTTACAGAGATGACAAGACGTCCGGCTTTGCCAAAGGCTGCCTCACCAATATCAGGGTATGTCTTCAGACCAGGCCGACTATCTAAACAGCAACGGAGAAGGAGACCAGTGTAGAATGAGAGAAAACAAAAGATGAACAACACAGACAAGCCGGCCCATCCTCCTTGTTTTGCTGCATAAGAAGTAGAAAGAAGTCCTACTCCACAAAGGAGGTTCACCCCTACAAGTATAAAATCGCTATTGTAACGCAAATATCTTAATATTGCATGTGTTTCTGAATTCTGATATATGTGCGGTTTTCGTTTGAGCAGTTTATATGTAGTAAAACAAGCAAGCTTTATATATTTTTTTGGAAGACGTAACATATATATATATATTATACCGTTAACCACAGCTTGACTGAACGAGCTCTTTCTAACCGTAGACAGATTTTTTATAGAAGGTGTCCATTGACGATGAAGTGAGATTTCGGAAATATGATGGTCTTGTAGTTGTTGGTCTTCTGTTGCATACAAGAGAGGTTTGTCCAAACTTGTAATTATCCTTCTTCTTGGTGATGAAGGAAGGGTTGAACCATCTACTGGTGATAATTTAGGTGACCCCTGAAAGTTAAGACTCTGAGATGCTAAAAGATCCATTGCACTCCTGAAACATCAAACCAAAAGAAATTAAAAATATCCATTACATGTAAGTGACATTGGCCAGAGAAAAACAGTCTTTTTTTTTTTTTTTTTTTAAAATCAGATTATACATTTCATTTCTCTTCATCCTAATGTCACTACTGCAAAAACAAATAGTCTGATTTTAAATGGTATCTCATAACTACTAAGAGCATCCACAACACCAGGGACGAAGCTTGGTTCTCGAATTGGGGGGGGGGGACTCAATTTTTTTCGACTGGTAGTGGCAAATCGGCGGGGGCCAGACTCAACCCGGACTCAATTTACCTACGAAAATTGTAAATTTCCACTACTGCGCCAAAGAACAGGGGGTCAGGGTCATCCCTGGCCCTTTAAATCCTTCACCACTGCACAACGCATGCTCTCAAAAACGCCTCCACGTCATCCCTGCCTAGGCTTTGTCCTCTCACGCCAAAAACGGCTCCAAACGCCTCCCCTCTCTCCTCTCCTCCCACTTACCCATTTTTGCGTGTTTTTCAGTAAGAACGTCTCTCCACCCTCTCTCCTTCACATTAGCCCCTCTCTCATCCGCATCAACCTTTCCTAAAAAATGCCCCAAAAACATGGGTTGGGGATGCTCTAAAGCCACGTTTTAACCAAGCCCTATTTCGATTTTTTTAGCATTAACATAAATAGAACCCATTAAAAAAAAAAGTGCCTAACCCTTCTTTGACAAAGAAACATGTAAAGAACAATTAAGGAATGTGCATGGATCTAAAGGTCCCAACATGTCATATATAGTGATTACTGATCTTCAATGTTTGTTTCTTTTAATGGTATAGTAGTATGGATATCAAATCTTACAAAGAAGAATGTACAAATGTTACTCAAAGCTAACAACTAGTTAACACAGAAACTATAAAAAGCTAAACAACCACTATACTACATTTTATACATCAGGGGTCTTTAATAAAATCAGTGATGAAAGGAGGAGGAAAGTACGTACCTGCAACTTTGAGGCCATGAAGGGTCCAAAGAATCAGGTTTGCTTATGGGAAGAGGATCATCATCATCAGCATATGTCAAAGACTCGCAATCCTTCCTATCGATATTATTGTCCGCAATCCCATCAGCATCGAAAAAGCTTTCATCATTCCCATCTCCATTTACACCCGCATCATCCTCATCATTCTCATTCTCACCCTCAGCAAGAAATATGTAATCAGATTCCTGATCATTCTTCATTTCAAACCACCTATATATATATATATATATATATATAACATTAAAACATATCTTCGTCTCATTAAAAATCTTAACTAAATCAGATATTCATATCATACCATTCATGTCTTAAAACTAGAGGCAGTCATGTGTAAAGTCTAAAACTAAATTAACTAGTTTTATACCGGTCCACTGTCCGGATGTTTCAATGTAATGAAATGAACACACACACACACACACATTGTTTCACGTTACATATATATATATATATACACACACACACATTGTTTCACGTTATTCAAATTGGAGATATTGCAATAGGGAATGCAAAGATTCATACCTAGTTTTTATTGGAAGGAAAGTGAGAATGAGTCGTTGTTTGGATGTTTCATGCAGAGATACATATATTATGTATATATTTTAATCTTAATTGTTATAGTCTTACAATATAATTAAACTCTTAACAGCTTCACCGATTTTTTAGAGAGAAAATGAATGAGAGAACTCTCTCTATGTATAATTATCGTTGCACACATATCTATACTTACTATAATAAACTAGTGGGAATGCCCGCACGTTGTTGCGGGTGCTTTTTTTTGGTGCATCGTAGTTGTTTTGGGGGTTTGTAGTGTTGGTATGGCGTTTGTGGATGATTCGTTAGGGTGACATTAGTATGTAGGAAGCAACAGGCTTAAGAACAAAAGTATAAAAATGTATTGGTGTTTTGTCCCATAAGTGTTTCAAGTCAAATTTGATCTTATAAGGATACTACTCCAATATTCTTATAAATTTTTTGAGCCCTATGTACAATGTAAGCAATGATGTGTATTTAAAATCTGGACCGCATAAAATATCGAAGTTGTTGATATTGAGCTCGAATTGAACTTGCATTAGTTGAAAATGGTTTACAGCTGAGTGCACCGAAGAAGCTTAAGCCTGCATAATGAACGCCCCCTAGAGCTAACTTCGCCTAATGTGATGAGGTCAAGCTCGTCTTGGCTCCCTTAATGCTCTAATTTAAAACCCGTGAAACACACACACAATGTATAAGTCTTAAACAATGAACAGTGACTCACGTATCTAATTATCTATTAACAATGCAAGTAATACAAGTTATAAACACTAAAAGACTCCATCTAATATTCTGATGTCAATAAAAATGTTATTTAATAAATGTTGTACAAGTAACAATGCATCAAGGGGTAATATGGGAAAGATTTATATGACATTATAGGTTTAAAGCATGTGTCTTTTCAAATGTCATCTTAACTTTGACAATTTGAACATATTTGTCCATGTCTCCCCCTTTATAATGTAGTATAGATATAAATAAGAGAGTGGTGACTGGTGAGACACATAAAAAAGCTGAGTCATTAACCATATAGAATTTAAAAGGCTGAGGTGTCAACCTTAGAGATAGGCCACGATTCCCTGTATGACGCGAATAATGATGTCATCGATTAGTTTAAAACTAGTGGGTTTACGCGCGTTGCAGCGGGATCCACAAATATGTTGCAATACAACATTATGATACTTAGGTTTTTTGCCGCAAGTTACGCAAAAAAGAATAGAAATGCGCACGCTATGTTTTAACAAGTATTCATAAAAAGAAAAAAAATGTCAAAAAGAAAGATATGATTTAACAAGAACTAATATATATGTGTATATATATAGAGAGAGAGGGGGGGGGGAGTTGGCATCCTTATAACATCTTTAAGAGATGTTAACAGGCCAAAAGATGTTAGCGTAAAGGTTGAAATTGGTCGGTCAAGTAGATTAGAAACATTTTTGTTAATAATTGGTGTAGCATATATGGTTTTGTACTTTTGTTCATTAAAAATACACTTTTGAAATTTTTCTACTATTTCCAAACTAATTATCATCTACAAGTTTGTAATCCAAGACAATGATCGATTAGGTAGTTTTTTTGTCATTGGAGTACGTTTCACTCGTGAAGATGAGTTGTTCACATAGACTTAATCATCAAGAACAAAGACTGGACTTGTATATATTTGAAATAATAATTTTCAGACCATCGAATTTCTCATACCAAAGTAGATCATATCATCAATCTTAAATTTTCTAAACAAACAGGCAATCCTTTAACCAATACCTAATGAACTACACGTATATCATATCATCAATCTATTATAAAACGCCTAAAATTTAATCAACTAATAAAAGCTATAAAGCCCAATTTCATGTAATTATCATGATTAAAACTGAAAACAAAAATGATTGTGTTGAATGATATAAGAAATGGTGCTCTGGTTAACTTGACTTTAACTCTAAGAAGGCTTCTGTCACTATATTTTAAAGTTTTAAAACTAATACAAATTTAGCTGAGATAAGATTATTCATTGTGGTAACATAAATTATTATCTTTCATCGCCATTACATGACATTTGTTCAAAAATATTGTTATCTCGTGTGTTTATTTAGTTTGGGTGAGTTCTATTTTCATATAAAAGTTAATTATTTTCTAGGGGCATTTAGGGAAGAAAAGTGGTAAAATTTAGAAAATTGTAAAAAAACCCTTGGTATGTCATCTTAACTTTGGACTATTTGGACATATTTGCCCATGCCTCCTCCTTTATAATGTAGTATAGATATAGATATAGTATTTTGGAATCATACACCCTCTAATTAGGATTCATACACATTGGCCCACATCACACACCAATAGAAGGCTGCCACATATCCAGAATGTGATGTCACACGCCCTAAAAGTTGAGACGTGATGAACAAAGTCAACCCTCTCCTCTCTGTATGTTGACCAATTAAGAAGCCATAATCAAACCCCACCCCTTGTGGTGTGGTGGTAAAGGTGTTGGGGTTTCGAAGGAGAGGTTTGGAGTTCAAGGCTCATGAGAGGCAAAAAGTGATGTATAAGAGCATTCATAACCCGAGAACCAAATTATGTAGGGGTTCCCTAAAATTGTATGGGTGGGTGGTTGTGAGTGGAAAAGAGATAAAATAGAGAAACCACTATTCACCCCTATATATGAAAAGCTACTTTTCACCCATATATATATTTTAATATTTTGTAAGTGGTTGTGAGTGATGAGAGAGAAAATATAATGATAAAAGTATGAAAAAAGTAATATTATTTTAATTAGGAGAGAGAACATTTAAGAGTTAAGTAGTGATTTTTAATGTAATTTGATTGATGAGATTTGATGAAAGGGATGTGAATGCTCTAACACTATGTTCCAGAGTTTCATTAAAGGATGGAAGAGAAAGGATTGGGAAGGAAGTGAGGAAAAAATGTGTTCCAGAGTTTTTTGTAGGAGGGAAAAGGAGGGAATAAGAGGGATAATAAAGAGGATTTTAGTGTGATTTTCAATCTTTCCAATTTGGAAGGAATTGGAGAGAATGGAAGAGGAGGGAGATCATTTCTCTTCCATCCTTTAATGAAACTCGGGAACACAGTGTAAGAGAGAGAAATTATAAATATATACAATTAGCAAGTTGTTTTATGCTTTAGAGTAGTACCAATGTGTACAAGAGACTTATGCATAGCTTTCTCTACGTGGTCCCCTACTCCACTTTCACATGCTTTCCTAACAGGTTTTCTTCAATTATTGCTTGCCAACTTCCTCCTCAATTATTCACTTCAAATTATTGCTTCAAGGGTTTGTGGTTTTGCCATAACCACCATCGTCTTACCCACTGTAACCACGATACCCGGTCACGGCAACCGTTGTGCTTCTCTCTCTCTTTCCCGGCAAACCCCCATCCACCGCCTCCTATCGCACACCTCCATCACGTCCCGCCGTGCCATCACCGTCGACCAGAGTAGGGTGATAGTCGGTGGCTGTTTGGTTCATTTGGTGGGTTTAATCTGCTTCCAACTCCCGCAACAGCAACAACAGAAGCCGAAGCATAATCAGAATCATACGTATCTACTACGCCATCTTCCGTTCACCTCGATGAAGCCGCCGACGTTCGGTGACTATCATCTGTTTGCTTCGCCTGTATCGGTAGGTAAATCGCGAATCGTAAGGCTTAGTGGTGAGATGCGCCCTAATTGTTTTGGAATTTGTTGAATTTTTATAGAGCAGATTTTTTTTTTCCAATTTGTGTTGTGTTTGGTTGTAGAGATGACATCCTGATTAGTCTTCAGCCATCGTTACTGAAGAGATAAATAAGAAGTGTCATGACGTACAAGAAGCGTATTATGGTATTCTTTTTACGCCCATTTCTTAATTGAGTTTTATTTGTGATTAATTGCTCCAAGGATTGTCAAGGGGGGCGTTTGGGAATTGGGATTGCATTTGGGTGTGATCAAAATCTCATCTTGAAAAGATAAATGTAAAGAGTCATGTGTTACATTGAGATGAATGTTGAATTTTAAGTCTTCATCATTTGCCATCTTTGTGCTTACACATGTTCAGAATATTTTTAGTATTTTGTGTTAAATGAAAAGAAGAAAAATGTATCACATTTCTTCAAGCAATGTTGTATGAAACTGGGCATTTAGGACCATCTGTTTGAAAGATTTTTTATTTGATTTATTTATACAAAAAAACATTTTTAATGATTTTTGCTCAGTTGTAACAGACGTTCCTTAGTTGGAGATGTAACAAGAACCAACGACACGCCAGAAGTAACAACCCGGTTCTTTTGCTTCATCCGGCTGAGGTCATCCGGTTGAGAAAAGGGCTTTTTATAATGTTGATCATGTAAGAAAAGTACTTAACATGGCGCATGGGCTATAGCGCTTAAACATTCTCCCTTTCAAGGTACTTACTTTATAACTTCAATATCAACTTTGTTTTACGTTATTATTAACGGGTTGGGTGTATATTGTGATTTAATTGATAGTTTTTACATAATACCAGACATCCAAATACTATCAGGCACCACCAAACACCCCTCAATTCAGGAAGCTGTTTTGAGTTGCTTGAGATTTTTATTTCATGTGCAGCATATGACAAGACACAACAAAAAATGGAATTCTTTGATCCCTCCAGAGCTTAGCATTTCTGCTTCATATTGGGTACCAAGGTATAATTACCACAAAGGTGTCAAACTCGGATATTGACTATTCTGGTTGAGTATACCAGAATTACTATTAGTGTGTCAAACGTGTTCACGTGAATGAAAAAAGCTTTTATGATAAGATGATTTAGGAGGGCCTATGCGCTCAAAACTTATTTTTAAATACACTTTTGCGTAGCTTTTGCCATGTTTGATCTCATTTGACTCGAATCATTTAAAGCTATTGAAGAATAAAAAAACCATGACCTGACAAGACCTATATACAAGTTAGTCGAAATTGTCTTTTGTATATACCCTCTACTATATAATCTGTTGGCTATTTGTTATATGATGATATCCACTTTTTTGTTTATATGATATAGATGTGGCCACTTGCGAAAAATAAGGAAACCCCGCCAAATGGATTCATGTATCATGATGGTTGCGAAGTGTTGCCTGAATACTATGATACTTTGTCTGTAAACGACGCCAGAATCTAACCCAATACAAGATTCAGAATTGTCAGTGTAGTCTACAACAGTTCTTTCTTTTCGCTAAACTAAGGTGGTAAATCTTCAAATACAAAGGTACGCTTTCTTTTTCCTGAACTATCGGTCTTTAGTAAATAAACTATTAAATGTTATATTACTTATGTCTTTTTTCGCAATCAGATAGACTTGATGTGGTATAGAGATCGGATTCAGTAAGCATTGCGCTTTCTATCATCTAGCCGTTTGTCTACCTTCCTAAAAATTGCGCCACAAGCATCTTTGTGTTGAAACATCTTCTACAATGGTTCCCTTACCACCTTTACCTCGGTTCTCATCGGCGTCTTTTGCTTGTCTACATTTATCCTTATATATATGTATTACTATGATCTGATTTTATCTCCGCAGCGTAGCGCGGGTACAATTACTAGTTAGTCATTAAAAAAAAAGAATAAAAAATAGAAGAAGCCATAATCAACTAATTCAATACTTGTCTGGCGAAATGAGAGTTATTCATGTAACAAAACTAATTTGTAAAGTACAAAACAAATATAGGAGATGCAAGTTTCTAACACCTGAGAAAAAATTACTTGGAATCAAAGGCCTTTCACACTTCAATGATAACTAGGTGTATTAATACGCGCGTTGCGCGTTTTTCACATGACGCGTTAATGTGAATTTTCCAAACTCAAAATTTAAACAAACTTACTCAATGCCCAACATGTTATCATTCAATTCCATAACAAATATGTTAATTCAAAATTCAACCAATATGAGAATAATTAGAAGAATGTGTTTTTAATACACATGACATGTACACTATACATCCTAGTTCTTAACTTTTATTGTGTTGTTCTTAAATATTTTAAAACTTGGAAGACACAAAAGTGTTAGGCTATGTTTTACTTTTGTTATATATTATAAAAAAAATGCAAGCAAAAAAAGGCAAAAAGAGGGATGGTTGCAATAATTGAACCCGAGTATTAACAATATAAACCAATCAACATAGCCAACACACCAATAGTAAATATGTTGAAAGTATTTTTGAAAATATAAGTATTTAACATAATAAAGAGAATAAAATAATAATAAAATCACTATTCAAATAGAGTTATCTATTAATATAGTATGTGGCAAAAATCTCACACGCGTGGGCTTCATTCATGGGGCCACAGTGAGGAACTGATGAAGACCTTGTCTGGCAAAGACGGTATCCCAAACGCCTGGGATGAAGTTATCAGGGCTTCCAAGGTATACGCATCATCCGAGCGCTCTCTCAAACAACAGCGCGGCTTCCATCCGACTCATAACTCCAACAAAAACAAAGGCAAACAGTCTGTCTGGTCGCGCATCTCTGGAACAGCGGACGAAGGGAAATATTCGTCTGCCAATGACGCCCACCAAACGATTAACAGCAAGCAATCACGGGACCAGAGGGGACACTCCAAGAAAAACACTGATTGGACCCCTCTCACCAACATACCGTCTCAAGTGCTCAAGACTGAGCAAATTACTTTCAAAGAGCCCAAGACCCTTGGAAAGCGGAATAATGTGGATATCACAAATTTTTGTGACTATCACAATGACTATGGTCATCTTACAGACAACTGCTACAGTCTGAAGTTGGAAATAGAAGCTGCTCTCAAGACTGGCCAACTGGGCCACTTGGTGAAAAATGTTCACAGGGGTGGACGGGGCCATAACCAGGATGACAATCGCGAGGACGGCAGACGAAAGCCAATCCGTAATCTCGAAGCAAACTTCATCCACCGCCCACGCCACCACTGCAACATGACCTCCGGGAACGCCAAACGCCAAAGCAAAGGCAAGTGTTCCCGTCAACAGAACGATGACTCAGGGAAAGAGGCAGGCGTCCTCCTTCCCCAAGTACTTGGCTGCCCTTCATCTACGGCGTCACTCATAATCACCGTCGTCGTCGGACATTATCGAGCCAGATCAATGTTCTTGGACGGCGGAAGCATCACTGATATAATCTATGATCAGTGTTTTCAACAACTGGATGAGGAAGACAAAGCCTGCCTCGTTCCAGTAAACAAACCAATCTCGGGCTTTATTCATGAAGTCATCATGCCGCGAGGTATGATATCTTTCCCAATCACTTTGACTGAAGGTACGCATGAGTGCACAGAAATGTGCGACTTCATGGTCTTACTAGCAACGTCACACCATGACATCTTCTTAGGTCGGGAAGGCCTGGCACGCTTCAACGCGAATGCGTCCACACCTCATCAAATACTTCTCTGTCACGGAAAGGGCAATTGGCGACAGGGTCACCGCTAATAAGCTTGGTATGATGAAATCTTGGGCGTCCATCTTCCTTTGATCAACGGCTGGGGAGGAGGCAGGTTAAAAATTGACCTTTAGCGGCGACACTTTGGCGGTTCGCATATTCAAGCACTTTTTGTATTTGTTACATGATATTGTTAATGTAGTTATGCATAAAGTCAATAAATGTCAATATAAGAAGTCAAATGATAGTTAACTGAGTTTAGCCGTTAGACCATGCGTAGTGGGGGGCTTTATATATAAAGCCCCCCTTTCTGATTGGTCCACGTGGCAGCTGAGTCAGCATGGAGAGAGAAACTGAAAAATGGGTGTAGTTGTAGGGGCTATATATATAAAGCCCCTATTAATATTTTATTATATCTTTTAAATTAATAAAATCTCCTTCTTCTAATAAAGGAGTAGCTAGGGGGACACTTGTCCCATACTAGAGCTCCTCACTACTATTGTCCACATGTCATTCATCCCTCATATAACCCGTTTTATTCGCCCGATCCAATGACCCGATTCGGATTTTTAAAACCGGGTATAAAAACTCTTTTTTTCTGGGTTATCCATTCACAACACACACTCTTTCAACATAAACCCTAAATCGCCTCCTTCAATCGACGAATCAAATCCTCGGATCGTCCAAATCAGGTAACATCTTTTTTTAAATATTATGGTTTCGTATATGAATCTTATTATTAATATTCGATTTCGTATTCAGATTCATCGAAATTGTTTATTCAATCAAAACCCTAACTTGAATATATCTAACATATCTGCTTCGAAATCCTGATGAATAAGTTAGGGTTTTTTTTGTGGATTTTATCATATTTTCTTCCCCGTTTTATGTTTCCGATTGAGGAAACATTCAGATCTGATGTTTTAGTTTCGTTGTATGTAATCCGATTCATACGTTTTTTTCCTTCATAAATTAGGGTTTTTTTTTAGAATGTTTCATAACATTCAGATCTGTTTTCTGTATATGTTTGATGATCTGTGTTCTCTTCAGATCTATTTATATATGCTATCGTTCTTTGGGTTGTGTTTTTTGTTGTTTTCTTTTGATGGTTTTGTTTTGTTATTCGTTTTCTTTGTATGTCCGCTAGGTGTTCGACATATTGTTTTTGCTTTGTGTACGTGGTTTGCTGCTAACAGATGGTGATATTTTGTTTAGAGATAGCTAAGAGCATTCACAGTAGAGCCCTAATTTTTGGTGAGACAAAACTCTATAATTTTTTGATTTAGCAAGCAGTGTGTCCCGCCTATTTCAGAAAGCATCTTTAGATGTTACTGCCAACAAAGATGATGAAGAGGAAGCTATAGGAGGTCCCACATCAATAAACACAAATGCAGCAACAGCAGCAGACACCATATGTGCCTTCAACCCCGAATTACAAAGTACGTTACCTCCCGGCATAACACATCTATTATCATAATAGACCAATAATTCACTATACCTGACATGGTTCATTATTTTTTATATGGTATGTATATATAATTGTGTTCGTAATCGTTATTGTCGTTTTCGATTCTATCTTTGAACAAAGAGTTTGACGATGTCCTTCTGCAATGAATCAATGAAACATGAAGATGAAATCAAAGATATATTGCCGCCAGATGTGAGCAACTATTTGATTTCTAAGGTTAGTAATGTGGATTAGTCAAGTTTTTGTTATTTTTTTTGTCTTTCTGATTAAGGTGTCTAATTTTGCAATTGTCATGGTATAATCTGCTCACTGTCCAGGATGATGCTGCTTCGACTTTAAATGGGAGAAAAGAATCACTTGGTTTTGATGGAATGGCTGATGCTGAAGTGGAAAGGAGGTTAAAGGTAACTAATCTTTTCAAAACGGCATTCTTTTATGTAGATGTGAATTTTTTTTTGTAAGTAACTTTGTCATGTCTAAATCTAGCTCAAAAAGATCTTAAGCGGGATTTTTTTTATCATCTTTATGTTTTTGTGCTTGAATCATCTATGATCCAGACGCTAAAATTTTCAGGTATGAAATCTTCTTTTGGTAATTGTTAATCATCATCATCATCATCATCATCATCATCATCATACTCAGTTAATCCCACCAATAGCAAAGCTAAATTAGGATCTGAGGAGGGTAAGATATAGACAGTCTTACCTCTACCCCGTGGGAGTAGAGAGGCTGCTTCCAGTGAGACCCTCGGCTCGATAGTGGTTTTGTATCAAGCCTTGGACATAAGGCACTTAACACTTAGCAATCGGGACAAGCCCGATTGTTAATCGTGTTACTTTTTTCTTTCTGAATTTTATTAATAGTGTTTTTATGATTTTTCACAGATTATCAATAGATCATCTTTGTCATTCTTATTCGATAACGCAATCAGGTTAGCGATCTTTTGGCTTTATGTTTTCGTCCATTATTTGATCTGTTTATTTTATATTTATATCATCACTAACACCTCATAATAAGTATCGTGTTAATCTTGTGTTTGATATTCACTTAGTGTTTTAGATTTAGATATGTTGTTTTCTCATCAGTTAGATGGGTTGATTTATAAGTCTTGTAATTGTTCCTAACTAGATGGTATATACTATTTATTTATAAAATTGGTTATTTAAGATGCAACAGTTAGTTTTCGCCCCCTTTATTCTTCGCAACTGTATTAATTTTTATTGTTAGTATGTTAAATTTTTTAAACGATAATGTAAATAGGTCCTTTAAATGTATGTGCATCATTTGGCTATGTTGGAATACACTAAATATGATAAACTTAACCATAACCTGGTATGCTTATTGCTCATGCGATTGGTTACCTTGTATGTTTATACTATTTTTGTTTATTGACCCATAGATTATTAGGTTCAGATTTAAAACACCACCAACACTTAGAAAATTAAACTAAGTTTTTGCCCTTTTACTTCCAATGCCTAACCAGCCTAGATCCGTAGGAGTCAATACTTTATCACAAAGCAATCCAAGAGATTTTGATTTTAGTACAGATTCATCTTCACTTATTTTGTTCGATTAGATGTTTGGGGTTCGTCCCTAAACTAAGAGGGATTCATCCTGCAAAAACGATTCCAAATCTGAGTAATTTTTTTTTTTTAATTTCGAATCAGGTCCGTTTTTTTTTTTACTTTTTCATATTTTTTTATGTGCGTGTGTGTGTGTGTGTGGGGGGGGGGGGGGTTATTAATTGTTTAGTATACAATTTCTATGTTAAACATATATTGATTATGAAGAATTTGTTTCATTACAGGAATCACCATAACCGTGTATCCATATAGTCATGTTCTTCCTGTATATGAATAATTAGTTTCCTTGTGTGTGTTTGTATTTAGGTTGTTGGATCCGGAAATTATTGGATGTTGCTATCACTTGGTAGTTGAACTTTGATGCTACAAAAGCCAACATTCTAAACATAATATTTTTGAAGATTTGTTAATTGTTGGTTTAAGTAATATTACCAAGGTGAGTAGGAAAAGTATCAGGGAGTTTGTGTGGTGGAACTTTCAAATTAGATCTTTATTTTGTTTATCAGCTCATAGATTAAAATCAAAGTTTAAATACATTGTAAATTTATTTTGTAGGATGGTTTAAGATCCATACCGTTTTGAAGTTAAAATTCAATTTGTTTGACTTTAGAGGTCAAAGCTGCTGAGATTGTTAAAGAACCCGAACCACCAACGTCCTAAACGGGTAATCTACCCTTTCTGGTAATGTTTCGACAACAAAATTACTGGTTTCGCTTTGGTTTAAATTAGTGAAAATGGTTATGTGGTGAATGGTGATTCAGATAGGTTGGGATAAGAAAGGTTAAGTGACCAAATTACGTTCTGTTCAAAATAGGCCGGGAGATCAGAAAGGGCAAAATGATTTTTTTCACTTTTCAAATAGACTCCAGAAGGGATTTTGTTTAGCAAGTCATTCAAATAATATAGTCAATGTTTGCTTGATATATGAACTTCATTTTTGTTTGTTTTAGTTTATAAAAATTTAGGTGTTTAGTCAATAACAAGAAAGTTATTATTTATCATGTTCTAGAAGTCTATGTTTGGATGTCCAGGATTAAGTTTGTTTGATGGTAGCGGCTAATGCCGGAGTCGTACGATTGAGACAACAGCCTAAATCCAACAATGGCAGTGAGGGTTAGCGGATATATGCGATGGTAGAAACCTAATATATAGGAATTTAGTTTGGGAATGGGGTTCTCATGAGGACAGCGGGATTACCCATTCAATCGAAGCTCCATTACATTTTCCAGGTGCATTTACTTCTTTTATTTAGTTATTTCAATTACCTATAAACATATACATGTATTCTTCGTTTTATATTGATAACGCTGGCTGCAATTTATTTTTACACGTTTATCCCCATCCCGCGCCGCTACAACGCGCGAGGGGTCAAAAAATAGTTTCTTACAACGGATACAAGCTAGAAGAATTTATTCCCCATAAAATTTCTACTTATACAACTTTGGATGCTAAGTTGTTTTTCTAGCTATGTTTTTTAATACCACCAGATCAAGTTTTAGTCAAATGCAAATGGTAAACATACATATTTAGATGCTAAGTTTTGTTTTTTCATCGAAATTTATTTGGATGATGATGGTTTCTTTACTTATTATGTCGTTTCCAACATAAAAACACTCTTACCTATGGTAAACAAACTTTGTTGATTAGGCTTTCTTATATTTCCCACCATATAAATGCAATTTATGTGCTAACAAGCCAACTTTTATTTGATTGCAGATTTGCATAGGCCTGAAGTTTGTGATGGGAGCGTAAAAAGGCCAGTATAGCAAAGGCTTATTCAGCAGATTTTTTTATTACGTATATGTGTTTGTAATTTCTCACATTGTTATTTCTTATGTAATTTGAATCCTTAACATTTGTTACAGTTTAGTTACTATTATAAATGCAATTTGTGCGAAGAATATGATGAGACAGTCGAACACTTATTCACCGGATGTGACGTCGCATTGGAAGTTTGTTCGCGGGTTGCAATGTGGTGTAAATTAGTGCCGGTATACGCTTTCGATGTCGGGGATTTGTTGGTCTTATACAAGACGGCTGCGACTAACAAGAAAAGGAAGAAACTTATACATGGTATTATCATAGCTACGATGTGGTGCATTTGGTTGAATTACATCTAATAAGTATTCAAGTGTTTTTGAGTTTTCTTTTTCGTTATGTCACGTCTAGGAATCAAGATTTCATAATTTGTTACGATTTTTTTCCAAAACACACATGGGTCTGATTTATATTTCGAGTTGAGGTATGTTGTATTGGGGAATAATGCATTAAGATATGGAAGCAATAGTCGAGTGACATAGCATCTGCTAAGCTACATGTTAATTCTTAAATCTAATCAAGGATTTGATTTGCATTAACTTCAAGTACCAGTTAGTCCCATGATTCATTTTAACCATATTAATTCATTCGTTGTATCAACCTAATAAAAGAAATGTTTGCTTGAATACTGAAGACAATTGTTAAGGTCTTATAGAATGCTTGTGTAACTTAATTGATGTATGTGCTGGTCTTGATGTTCAGGTTGCAAATTGTGATGAAACATTTGAATTATAGTAATGGGTTGCTGGAAATAGTGATTAAATTTAGGGACCTGCTTCACATTTCTCATATTTATAGACTTAGTATTCACTACCTGTACTATTTTTATGGGTGTTTGCAATTGGAAGTATGGTTGTCGATACCAAATAGCGGACACTAGCGGTAAGCCATTGATACACTCATGGCGATATGAAATAGCCGACGCTATTTTCATTTTAATGATACACTAGAAAGAAATTTTATGTCAATTTACCAAAAAATAAGAAAAAAACAAAAATCTTGCTATTTAGCGCTATCAACCATATAACGAAACATGAGCGTTGTGCTATGCTATTTGCTATAGCAGGCGTTTTGATCGTTATATTTTGCATGTAACCAAAATTCATACGAATTCTATTACGTGACTTTCAATAAATAAAACTTGTATACTACAATCTTTATAAAATAATTTTGTCATTTGACTTGGGAACTACCGGGTGTACACCCGGGTCTCTAACCTAGTAATAATAATAAAGAGAGAGTATGAGGTGTCAACTTCTGATTGGAGGGGGGGACAAACACACCGGCGCTATATTTATAAAGCCCAAGCTTGATTTTGAAAAATGGAGCCCCCCGTAATGGTGTGGGGGGCGCCATTTTGGTCCACATGTGCAGAGGCTTTATATTTCAAGCCCCACTACGGGGGTCTTAACTAGCCGATATAGGGGTTAAGCAGCGAAAGATTCAGTTAGCAATTTTCTTCTTGTTGAATTGATCCTTGTAGTTCTAGTTTTGTATTTGTTTCTGATTCAAGGAATAAAGCCCGAATTCAATTGGTAAATTTTTCTTTGTAGATGTTTTGAGTACGTTACTTGTTCTTCGGTGTTGTTTGATTTGATTTCTGCTATAACACATAAAGGGAACTCAAAATTGATGGCTTCATTCATGATTAAAGTAGTACAGAAGATGATCCTTCATAAATAATATTAAGAAAAATGGCAAAAAAATAAATAAATAAATAAAACATATAACACAAGTAAAATATTCTTGAAGATAACTTAATTCACTGCCTATTTTGATAAATTGGCACCAGAATGTCCTGGAGTTTATTATAAGCATGTAACCAAATGTAATCATAGCAGTTGAATGATTTTACTCAACGCAGTGTAGGATCCAAAAACGGATGAGAGAATGCCGATTGCAATGGTTAACCAGCAAAGTGATCCCTAATAACAAAACATGTAAATGAAGAGTAAGAAAATCACAAAGAAATGAAATTAGTCAATTACACATTGATTTGCTATAATGCTTTGTCAGGGTGTGAATAGAGGGTAGCAATAGATTGCTCTCTTGCCAAATTTTTGTTGCAAAAAAATTCAACCTGGTTATACTTATACCAACTACTTTATGGGTTTCCGAAAGAAAAAAATGACCAAAATTTAAATAATTAGCATGATAACATTTTCATGCTATACAATGCTACAGTTCGGGAGAGTTATACGTGATACCTGAAAACGAGTTATGTTGCCCCTTAGGAGACGTAAAAAGCAAGCACAGGGAAATATCAATGACTGGAATCACAAAAGATGCATTAGAATCTGTTAACAAATGTGAAAAATACAAGGAAAGTCGTGTTTGTACAAATGGTTGGGACATGATTAGGTCATATATATTGCCCTCTAAGGAAAGACAAACGTAGGAATAAATCATTAACTTACCACTAGCATTGAAAGTAAAGATCCGATCAGCGACAATAGCAGACCTGTAGAAAGAATAAAAGATCACCAATATGTAGGGCTGTAAACAAACCAAACGTTCGGTGAACAGTTCGTAAACCGTTCGGCGGGAAGTTCGTTTGTGTCCGTTTGTTTAATAAATGAACGAACACGAACAAAAAATTCCGTTTGATTAAGTAAACAAACAAACACGAACAAATGTCTCGTTCGTTCGATTGCGTTCGTGAACGTTCGGCAATGTGTTTGTTTACGTTCGTTTATTTATATATGTTCGTGTATGTTTGTTTACGTTCGATCACTAGTTAAAACTTAGGATAATTATGAACTTTTGAATTAAGAATATCATGTATTCATGCCTATGCCTAAGTAATTTTAGATAATTATGTCTAAGTTAGTACAATTTGACTTATCGACATTGTTTAGTAGATGTACTTTGTCTAACGGTTAATATTAACAATGTTTTTCTAGTTAGATGAATATTAAATGTTTGTTTTTGTTTGTTTGTGTTCAAGACCCGTGTTCACGAACAGTTCGCAAACAACTGGATTTCCTAACAAACAAACACAAACATAGAATTATGTTCGTTAGTGTGTTCGTGAACAGTTCGTTTGTCTAAGAAACCTTAACAAACAAACACAAACAAAGCCTTGTTCGTGTTCGTTTGGTTCGTTTACAGCCCTACCAATATGTGTTCCAACAAGCTGAATAAGGAAAACTGTGTATTTATGATAGTGAGATTTAATTTACATGGTCAATAACTTAAAAAGAATATACTCCCAATTTCTTTGTTAATTGCAATTTGCAAATAAACCATCAGTACAAAGTATAGTTTTTTTGCCAATTAGAATGGTTATTTATTTAGCATTCACATTCACATTCACATTCACATTCACATTTCCATTTATTTATTTATTACCAAATTTCTTTATTAATGATGTGAATACTTGTGATAAAAGACAAAAAAAAAAAAAAAAAAGTCGTGATGCCCTCAATGTGCACATAATGCAGCATTCATAAGTGATAAAATACTAACACCAACTTAGCAAGCGTTAACACAAGAACCAAAGATGTTAGCGAGAGCTTACCAAAGAACGGTATTGAGAGGGCTACAAGTAAAGTAGAGATCACCAATGTTGTTCTAATGAGGATGGAGTAGATTCGAGTCTTCTGATGCTTTAATGGTATGAGTTCCTCCAAACTCAGAGCCACTGGGGACATGGTTAACGCAAATGTAATTCTTGTTAAGAGAAGACAACAGTTTTTTATTGGATTGCTAAATCACATGATATTTCCAGGATCGTGTTATTGGGAATAGAAAATTTTTAAGAAGCTTGATCATGGTTTCACAATAAAAAGGATATTTGGTAAGTGGACTGATTACCTACAAAATAAAAATGGTCAGCAGTGAGTACATAGAAATCTTGAAATTTAAATGTAAGTACAATCTCTACCACATTACATAAAATTGAAATTACGTAGTCGAAGTTAGGTTTAGATAGGCGTTTCATGATCATAATTTTTTTACTAGTAGGCATGAGCTTGAAGGTAAAGACATGTATTTTAGTTAACGTACCGTAGCCCAAACAGCAATTTTGGAGGCAACCAAATTAGTAGGCAGATTAAGAGTGAATTGCGATTCTGTTGATTCCCCAAACATCATGTATCCCAATACGGCAACTCCAGCATAAAGTAAAGTACATATTATGAAACTACAAGAAAAGAATCCATGCTACAGAATTATGTACACAAATAATCTTCAAATGTCAAAGTATTGATTGAATGATACTCATTAACTCTCCATTTAGAAAATAAGTTTTTATTTAGCTGAATATGGATACTGTTGATTGCAAAAGTGTTCTTACCAAGCTAAAAGGACTAGAGGATATTGACTTTTGTTTTCCATGGACATATAGATGTTAGGAAGAACAGCATGTCCAGCATAACAGTAACCGTAAAGCCCAATAGACACCGGCAAAGTGGAAAGGTTCAATATTGTAGTACTTTCCGTCTGAAAGTCAATGGAATCCACTAATCCAACCCAAAACAAGCAAATGACCAAAATAATTGTCACGAACACTCCGCCAACTGGATTCAAAGCAGAACAAGATTAAAATTCAAAGTGTCCACATCGTATTAAGATATTTCACCATATTTTGCACTAACCGGAGATGTAACTGAGAATGCTCATGTCACGAAGCCAAACTGAAGGGAGCACAATAAGAGTGATCATAATTGCAAACAAATAATGTGAACTTAGTTGATATCCTCCAAGAGTTAAATGTGCATATGGAAACAAAGAAGATAGGTTATCACTTTCCAAGATTATGAATTCAACGCATGATGCCTGCACACGGTGATCTGATTAACATGCAAGTCGATCAAGTGACCAAAAACACTATAAAAATTGAATGAATATGAATTTTTATCTGCTACAATGGATCTGCATATAGTTTGTCATCAAGAAACGTATTTACAAACTAGCAGTTAAAATTGTTTGTTTTATAAAAGAAAAACCAAACTTGTAATAGAAGACTACAAGTTCTTTACTAACTTATAGCATATGCAAGTATGCAACACATAAATGTCAGATGAGTGGAACACTGGACTGCATATATGCACAACCAGTCATGTTACAATAGCATTGCAAATATTTGATTATTTTTAAACTAAAGCCATAGCTAATTGAAATGTAAAACTTGATACATGGGCCCAATTTGAGAGATTGGATAGCTTGTATACCCAATCGGGCCGTATGGATTGGGCCCAAGCTTAATGGGACCATAGAAAAGCCATAGATAATTGAAATGTGAAACTTGAGATGTAAAACTTGATATATGATAAGTGAAGACTTGCATAGGAAATAAAAGGATGGATATGAATCATGATTACAACAAAACTAGGCTGTTGCTACGCAAATTTGCATAAGTTGAGATGATAATGACATGCTTATAGGTTTCTCAGATTATTTCACAAAATATGCAATCCCCTAAATGAATGCTTACTTAACGCACATAGAAAGATTTTACTAAAATACATGAGTGGTTCCAGATATACTTACATACAACTCCACGTACAAAGCTATCTGCGAAAACAAGAGACAAAAAATTGATCAGTACCCAGACATAATATAGTTAACTGCCATCTGTCTTATCCTTTTCTTTTTCAGATAATCTAGTTTTGTCGAAAGATGTTAACTTGAATAGAAATAGATTTAGAAACTGTACAGGTTTGTCACTATTTATGATGGCCAAAAGCTAATAGAGTACTTAAAAGATTATAACAGAAATCCAAGTATCCAACATATATTGATCCTCTAGAAAAACTAATAGATGTTCAAAGTTTCCAACAGCTCTTCGGCAATCTTATACACAGTAAGATCTGTATGTCCCCAACTACAATCAAATGCAGGTTGTAGAGCTGAAGATTACTTAAATAACATGGTGATAGTGAGGGCAGGCGAACAACTATTAAAAAGGTAAGCAAGTTAAATATTCATTTTCTAATTATGCAACTCAAGTTTTGAAGCTGGTTGACTATTAGTCTTTAAAAGTAAGTTTTGAAGCTGGTTGACTATTAGTCTTTAATCAAAGAAAAAGATTGATCAAAGGAAATTAATGTAGAGCACAATCTTTTAAAAACAATCAGTAATATTAAAGATGAGTTGAGGAGTGTCCTTTATAAGTGAACCATAACACATAGATATTAATCAAACTTACAGAAACGGCTAGACGCCCGATTATGCCAAAAGCAGCCTGGCCAATATCAGGGTAACTTTGAAGACCGGGCTTGCTATCCAAACAGCTACGAAGGAGGATACCAGTGTAGAATGAAACAACACAAAAGAAAAGCAATATAGACAGCCCAGCCCATCCTCCTTGTTTCACTGCATAAGGTGTAGAAAGAAGACCTACTCCACAAAGAAGATTCACGCCTACAAAAAATCATCATTGATGGAAATTACCAACATATTTTATTATTTTGACGAAATCATAATCATATAATACAACATTGGTGCAAATATACATTAAATTATTTCCGATTGCATTCTATAGATTGTACTAAAAAAATATCAAATGTTGAGTGTAATAGCCTGTCCATGTGGATAGAAAGTATGAAGTTTAAGCACCATTCGGGTTTTTTTTTTTTTTTTTTTTTTTTTTTTTTTTTTTTGTGTGAGAACTAATAACATTCACCATGGTTTTAATTTGATTCAGAGTTTAATAGATCAGACAACCTTTTGGACCATTTGGTGCACCATGCCAAATGTATTCTCAAACCACCATTTCAACGTAATCATAAAAGTACTTCCTAGTTGAAGAGATGGACATTCACAATACAACATAAAATCAGTATTAGCCACACTTAGAACAGGCAAGAGAGTATTATACACATTTCCGGACTCTTCCAACCATAAGAATATTCATTGACAACCAAAATGTCTAGGTTTCTTGGAATATGCAAGGATTATGTCATATGTTAGGTACAAAGGCTTTCCTCCATGTTCTTCACAAAGCGTAAGATATATGATACCGTGCACTGGCTTGCGCATGTTCCCGAGTTTCATTTAAAGAGAGAAAAGAAAGGATTTGCAAGGAATGAATGAAAAATTATGTTCCAAAGTTTTTTTATTTAGAGAGAGGAAGAGAAAAAGGGGAGTTTTTAGCCTAAAGTCCATGCTTCCAAATTTGAAGGAAATGGAGAGAAATGAAAAAAAGAGAAGAGAATCCCTCCCTTTCTCTTCTCTTCTCTTCTCTCCTAAATGAAACTCAGGAACATAAGTGTAACATAATAGGTAAGCATTCTAAAGTTATCTTGAAAAACATAACATATATATACCATTAGCCACAGCTTGGCCGAATGAACTCTTTCCAGTCTGAGAAGATTTATCATTTTGAATCCTTTGATTATGAAGTGAGTGATCAGAACTATACTGCTCTTGGGGTGGCAAGAGATGGTCATCCAAAGTCGTGATTGAATTGGAAGCGCGCCTCCTTTTAGGCGATGACGAATGGAATGAACCACCTAATAACGATAAGCTAGAAGACCCTAAAAATTTCAGACTTGGAGATGCTACACCACCATAAAGATCCATCGACTTCCTGAAACATAATACCAGGAAAAGTTCAGTAAATGAGATTATGGAAGAAATAATGTATTGCACCACTAGTGTTTCATTAGAATCTCCCAACTAAAACACTTGTTTTTTTTTTCTACCAGCAGTAATATATTGAAAACAAAACTGTTTGAATAACCTATAAAAATATATCCTCTAGTTACTCTGAAAAATATAAATTAAAATTTACGGGCCAAACTAGTACACAAATTGGGAAGAAGGCAATACCTATAACTTTTAGGCCATGATATTGGGTCTAAAGAGTTGGGATTGCTAAGAGGATAAGGCTCATTATCATCATATTCATTTTCATCTTCGTCTTCATCTTCATCTCCATTAAGATATTTATCTTCATCTGCATCCAAATTCTTTTCTTCATCCTCATTTTCAGTCTCAACAAGAAAAATGTAGTCAGGTTCCATATTTTCCATTCTCTCTCAACCTCCGAGCCTTCTCTTCAAGTCTACAAAACAAGAAACATCACAAAACTTCAAATTACAAATATAGATGTTACTTTGTCTTAAATAATGATTTGACACCCAAAACCACAAACAATTCCCAGAGGGTCGGCTCAACCACTTTGGGTGCTCAAAATCGTAATAAAAAATATCTTTAACTTTGCTAAGGATTATAACAAGTGGGAATATAGACGCATATTTTGTGTATACGATTTATAAAAGACATAAAATCACACATATTAAACTTTGAGTATGTTTTAGTTAAAATTAAAAAAAAAATTAAAAATAAAATAAAATAAAAAAAACCCTTCCAAGTATAGTGATTCTTTGCTAGTCTTGTCAAAAACTAAAAGGGTAACGAAGTTAAACCAAACCCTATTTAAATAAAATTTGTAAAAAAGAAGAAGAAAGGATAAAAAGAAATTGTAAAGATAAGTAGCCGAAAGTCTTTATCCCAACACTTTTTAATATATTAATTACAATACAATTCAAATCGCATAATCATATATTCAAATAACCAAGAAATGATATACGGATTTAGCATATATTCAAGAAATCTGGAGACCTCATAAATTGGGGCCGCAAGCCACAACTTATTATTTTGTTAAGTCTAGCCGACCCTCATTGCTCAAAGCAATTCCAAAGGGTTTTATTGATACAAACGTAAACCAAAATTCAAAGTGTTGATATATACATATATAGCACACATAACTCTTTGTTATAAAATGAAAAGGTTACAATATCCTTAAACAACACTTAACCATTGGCCATACGATTTGACAACATATATAAGACTGACTACATCCAAAGCAATATGGCATGATTTTAACACAGATTTTCTATATGCATGAAGATATGTGTACCTGTTTTATTAATGCAGTTTAATGTTGCAGTTATGAATCTTACAAACGATTGAATTTTAAGAACTCAGTGGATATTTAACTGGAGATCTGAATCGGAAGAGAGAAAGAGGGAGGTGTTAGTTATGCAGGAAAGAAGATAGGGAGAAGGCTGCGTCTGTTGCTGATATTGCGGCTCTGTAGTTACACTATATACACTTCAACCTAATAAAATATAATTTTTTATAGAATTAATCTATATCTATATCTATATCAATATCAATATCAATATCAATATCAATCATCAATACATATAATAAACCAAAGCCATTTTAATGACATGGCATTCAAAGAGAGTATTCTCTCTATTGAGTGTGCCATGTGTCATCCCATGTGGCAATGCCTTTATTTTAGGAAAATAATAATTTAAAATTTAAAAACAAAATTAGATTTTTATCTCTAATATTTTCTCCCATAACTTTTAAACGTTAATATCTTTTATACACGGGATTTTTTTAAAGAAAAAAATTACACCAAATTAACGAGCGTTTTATTATCTTTCCAACGAGTACCATAGTGCTATGTAAAAAAACGGAGAAAAAAACGACTATTTTTTTGTATGGTTGGTTTAAATATTAGAGCTATATATTGTTTAAGGTTATGCACTAACATTGGAGATACATTGTTAATTGTTTTAGGTTAAGTGTTATCCAAAGCTTTCCTGCATATAACCGTAAAACGCATCAGTCTATTTCAGATGTAAAATTGATATTTCAAATTAGATTTCTCAACCCGGGACGCTCCCGGGATATAATCTAGTATATATATATTGTAAAGGGATTAATCTTACATGTCATACTATTATGCAATCTCTCCTTTGAGAGATGCCACATAGGATGTGATGTGGCAAGTGTAAACCAATTAAAAAAAAGGAATAAATATGATTTAACCTAATCTATTATAATATTTAATCTAATCTATTAAAAAATAATCTATTAAATCTAAATATTAAAACTTTACTATTTTTTCTCTCATGTTTTCTCTCATAACTTTTAAACGTTAATATATTTTATATACAAGATTTTTTAAAGAAAAAAATTACACCAAATTAACGAGCGTTTTATTATCTTTCCAACGAGTACCATAGTGCTATATAAAAAAATGGAGAAAAAAATGACTATTTTTTGTAACCCGACAAGTATTGTGTCGGGTTTGGGATTAGTTTAAAAAAATTGTGGGTTTGGGTCGGTCTGGGATTAGGTGATACCCGACCCGATTACCCGAAACAACATACCTAAATACTCGAACTAAATACCCGATCATATACCCATGAATTTTTTTAACGCATCACATAACCCTTAGACTAATGCGTTCCATATTTCAATAATTAACTTTTTTCTTATTTTATGTTAGTTCTTTTTAGAATAATCGATTACAAACTTCCGAATTCATTTGTAATGGCACTAGATTTACGCAGAGATTCGTTTTTTTTTTTTTTTTATATATTTGAATATGATAACTTATGGCAGAGATTTATCTAAAATAATAATAATAATATATCTTATTATGTCATATTAGATATTTCAACCCGGGACGCTCCCGGGATAAAAACTAGTATTTAATATAAACCAAATTTCACAAAAAGAATTTTAAATAATTGGTACTTCAAATAAGCTATTTTACAGGTTATACATGTTTTTTACTTCCAGTTTGTTAATATTAACCAATATTCTTAGATACTGAAAAATATAAATGGTTAAATTATTAGGTGGAATATTTGGAATGAGGTGATTAATGATGAAAGTGGATGGCATAACTCATGTGGTGTCCGTTCGTCTCAGTCACGGATTTCATAGAAAAATGTTTCAATTTCCATGTGTTTAGACCACATGTTGTGGCGTGTGGGAAGGTGCCAACTCAGCCGGTTGTGGGAGCCAACAACATCTGAACGGAGGTGTGAGAGCGTGGAGTCGGGCCCGAGCCTGACTGGGCTCGAGCTCGGCTCGTCATGTTTTTATGTAGCTCGAGCTCGGCTCGTCATGCTTTTATGTAGCTCGAACTCGGCTCGAAAGTAAAACCTAAGAGCTCGAGCTCGGCTTGACTCAACTCGAAATAATTATAGAACAATTTAAAAGGAGCTAAAAGCTTGGCTCAAGGCCAAGCTCGCTTGATAGCTTAAGTGAGACAAAGTTCGGCTTAAGCTCGACTCGCCATTGTTAAATAATAAGTATACTATATATAAATAATAATAATAATAATAATAATAATAATAATAATATAAAATTTGTTTGGGCTTGTTTATGCTCGCGAGCTTAAACGGTCTTTGTATGAAAAGCTCGAGTTCGGACTCGATAACTAAGCGAGTCATATTTCAAGCTCAATCTCAGGCTCATTAAGGCAGGTGACACAATCTCATATCCACCCCCAATGCTAAAACTAGAAGCTAATGAAATCTATAAATCTTTATATGTCTGTGCGTCTTCTTGTTTATCAACTTACTTGCCTTACATATGTATATATTAGACCTGACAATTTCAACACATTTAGTTGAGTTTAGGTTATTTTGGGTTTAAAATTTGACCTTATGAGTTAAAATGGGTTTAGTATAATTTTTAAGGGTGTTAGGATGGGTAATTTTAATTGTAGGAAATAAGTAAGTGGGTCAGAATGGATATGTCAAAAAAAAAAACAAATGGGTCAGAATGGGTATTTTTAGATAACCATATACAAATCTGAATTAAAACTCACCCAACGCCAAAAGCGTTGATGGCTCATAGAAATCAATGTCATTAAAAACAAAAAAATATATTTTTTGCATTTGTTGATCACCCCAATCGGTTCGTTAACGGACGGCAATGTCGAAACAACACGGGTCGTTAACGAGACCGATATCATCGAAACGGTTCGAGTCGTTAGCGGGCTTGATCGAGTCCAAACGATATGGGTTGTTGACCGCCCCGTTCGGATCGAAATAGTCTGGTCGTTGACAGGCCCGGTCGGGTCGAAGCGGTCCGTGTTGCTAACGGGATCGGTCAGGCCGAAACGGTCCAGGTCGCTAACATGCCTGGTCGGGTCGAAACAGCACGAGTCGCTACGGGACAGGTCAGGTTGAAACGGTCTGGGTCGTTACCGGGCCTGGTTGGGTCGAAACGGTTCGGGTCTTTACTGGGCCAGGCCGGGTCGCTACGTGATGGGTCAGGTTGAAACGGTATGTGTCATTACCGTGCCCGGTCGGGTCGAAACAGTCCGGGTCGCTACCGGGCCCGGCCGGGTCGAAACATTCTGGGTCGCTACTGGACGGGTCAGGTTGAAACGGTCTGGGTCGTTACCGGGCCCGGTCGGGTCAAAACGGTCTGAGTCGCTACCGGGCCCGGCCAGGTTAAAATAGTTCGGCTCACTACGGGACGGGTCAGCTAAAACGGTCTGGGTTGAAACGGTCCGGGTCGAAACGTTTCCGGTCGCTAACATTCCCGATCGGGTCAAAACGGTCCGTGTTGCTAACGGCATCGGCAGGCCAAAACGGTACGGGTCGCTAACGGGCCTGGTCGGGTCGAAACAGTACGGGTCGCTACGGGACAGGTCAAGTTGAAACAGTCTGGGTCGTTACAGGGCCCGGTCGGGTCGAAACGGTCCGGGTCACTAACAGGCCCGGCCGGGTCGAAACAGTCTGGATCGCTACGGGACGCGTCAGGTTGAAACGGTCTGGGTCGTTACCGGGTCCGGTCGGGTCGAAATGGTACGGGTCGCTACCGGGCCCGGCTGGGTCGAAACGGTTCTGGTCGCTAACGGTCCCGATCGGGTCGAAACGGGCCGCGGCCTTACTGGGCCTGTTCGGGACGAAACTTTCCCGGTCGTTAAACTGCCATTCGGGTCAAAACGGTCCCTGTCGTTGACGAGCCCGATCAGGTCGAAACGGCCCAGGTCATTGACGGGCCGGAGGGGGGGGGGGGAGGGGGTGGGGGCGAAATGGTGTATTTTTAAGTTTATTTTTGTTTTTTTAATTTTCATTTTTTTTTACTTTTTGAATTTTTAATTTTTTTAATAAAAATTAATCTATTTTGATGTCAACCTATCATAATCCAAACCATCCAGACCAAAACCCATCCTGACCCAACCCATCCTAACCCATTTTTTAATCTACCCATCTTGACCCAAACCCATCCTGACCCAACAACCAACCCAACCCAATCCAACCCAACCTACCCATTTTACCACCCTACCCATAGTATATATCAAGTCAAAAGTTGATTGAAAAGTAAAAATTGTAATCCCAGAAAGAAAAAAATTTGTTGTTTGAGGGTCGTTTTGTTCTGTTCCTTTTGTATCTAGCGCCTTGCTAGCTCTTTATATTTATATTTAAAGTGTGTTTGCCGTTCAAAAAAAAAAAAGACAGACATTAATACTTCAATAGTATTTTTAGAACAACTCACACACTCTCTAATCTATATTTATATATCTATACTATCTATATCTATATCTATATCTATACTACATTATAAAGGAGGAGAGATAATTAAAATAGTCACTTCATGTCAATTTTAAGGTGGCATATCAAGAGCCATAAGTCTAATCTCATAACTTTTATCATATTTCTTCTTTTTATACCCTTGTGTACAAGATGTTAAGCCTATTGTATTTATAAGTAATACACACTCTTTATTCCTCTCCATATGTAACCCTCTTCTTAAGTTTCATTATTAAAAACATAATAAGACAGAAATAAAACCCTTCATAGGTTTAGCATTGTTAATCCATCATTCAACATGTTTAAATATTCAGAAAGTCTTTAAATTGACTGTTTCATCTTGATGCGTATTTTAATAAGACAAAATCACATGTTGTATGTGTGTTTTATTTTTTATTTTGTAAGATTGGCAACCTATAATCAGGGGCGGATTTACCTTTGTACAAGCGGGTTCCCAGGAATCCAGTCGGTTTGGAAATTTTAGTGGTAATCTATATAAAAAATTTGGAAGAAACCCATAAATAAATGCTGAAGGAACCCATAAACAAAGATGTGGAGTGTTCAAGTGGTTTTCAGCGCGCTTCTTAACGTTGAGATACCCAGTTCGAGCCTCTTTGTCTGCATCCATTCTTTCTTTTTGCTTTTATTTTGTTTTTTTTTAAACACAAGACGCCTCTTCTTCCCTCAGTCCCCCCTCTTCCACCTCCGTTCTGTTGTTCACGAATCATGACCATTGTCCAATCCCCTTCCTTTCAGATTTTTAGTCTAATTTCTTGGTGATTGTTATTTATTATTTACATAATACATTCGAGTACATTGATGTTCCATCTCGGCTTCTTTGTTTGAATGCAGAATCCTTGCAATAGAAAACCATCAGCAATATGTTAAATGTATAAAGATTTGTATATGCTCGAGATATCAACGCCGGTTTTCAGAACTCCACGTTCACATCTAGGTATGCCAGCATCATATCTTTAAAAAAAATGATTTCTGACTCTTAGTGATTTTAATTAACTTTCCTAATATTATTTATGACTTTATTATTCCTTTAATAATCTTCTATCTTTGTTATGTGGTACTGAATATTTGTATTTTTACTTTACACTGCTAATGTAGAACAATAGCATATAGTGGTAGTGCTAATTTTTGTGTGTGTTTGTTCAACAATGTATACTTTTGCGGTTATAGGAAGAACAAACAAGTGATGGTATTGGTTTTGAATATATTATCTTAAACACATTGCCTTTTGTTTTTTGGAATATTGTGAAAAAGCCCTGTTACGAAAACTTTTGACATAATACAAGAACTTGATGAAAATGAGAACAAAGAGGTTAGCAAATAAATCGGTAAAACGATGAAATGTTGGGTCCGACCCGACCCGACCTAAAAATTCCGACGTTTGGCCATGAAAAATCTGATTACCGAAAAAAGGAACCCACAGGAAAAAAATCCTGAATCCGCCACTGCCTACAATTATGTTGTCTTATACGGTGTCATGAACTCATGGTGTACCCTTCACGTGCGTAAAAATGTACAATTGCTATATATTTCAAAAGTATAGCAGATTTATACTAAATGTATATTAGGGCTTGTGTTTGTGTTCTTTACTTCTTGACTTCTTTTAATAATAAACAAGGTCGTCTTCGAGAAATGTAACAATGTTTTGGGCCTAGGGCCACTACAAATAAACCGGCCTCATAGAATTTGAACTCAATTATCTATACTACATTATAAAATACAATAATTGATAAATAAAACCTATTTACTCTCCATTCAATTGAGTTCGTTCTTTCGAAATCTCTAACTGAATGTAATATTACATTCATATCCGGTTTATTTATAATTGGCAATGGTCATTTCTGACAACCGACATCCAATCGCAAAGCACCTTCAGAAGGTGTATTTTTTTCCCTTGCCACTCCTTGATGTTGTTTAAATTATGCCATCTTTGCTGATTAATTTGCTTGTAATGGTGATGCAGGAATTCCTAAAAAGATGTCTTGTGAGTAGATATTTCTTAATCTCACTTTTTATTTCAGATTTTATGCCCGATGGATTTGATGTCATTGTTTTCAGGTCTTGGATTGGGCACGAGCGATCATCCATAGGATTTTCGGGTCAGTGTTTGTATATTTTTTTTGGTTACCTCTCTTTCTTTCAATTAGAAATATTTAGGTTTATGATAAATTGCAATTCCAGGCAAATTTCGTCGATTAGGGTGTCTTTATTGTTCTAATGCTTGCAAATATAATATTCAGTTTTTTGGCTTGTGTAATTGATTTGTTGGCTAAATCACGTAATCTGTTTTTGGTCAAATGTTTGCTGCATTTTTGGATCTGTTTGTCAGGTGGTGGTCTGTACTATACGGTTGATCAAATGGCCCTTGGTTTTCTTTGGCTTAAGAATGAGGTACTTTTTAGTACAGCCTTTGCCTTAAGTTGTTGCACCTAGCGTTTTCAATGGTGTGACTTCCTGCAACACAAAGAGCAAGCATTTTTCTGGATAATGATTTTTATGTTCATTGATAGACTTCTAAGATTATACTTTTGGAAACCCATTTAAGCATATGTGATTAGAGGAGTGGCTACATTGACATGGCAATCTTATACTTTTGGAAAACCATTTAAGCATAAACTTTTAAGATGTACTCTAGGTTGCAAATTTCATGTTTGATGGTGTGATGTGTTCATATTTTGCTTTGAGGTTCACTTTAGTAACTTAAACTTCAACGTTGTTCGTGTGTTTGGGTATGTTTTATGCTCATTAATATGTAGTTTTTTTTTAATAAATTATAGTTTCAAAAGAAAGATTGACATTAACAACAGGGTCACAAATACTTTGAAACAAACAATGTAGGGACATACAGCGAGGGAATAATAGCATCAAACAAATGATACCGGATATCATTAACTTGTTTGGATCTTTATTGTTATTGTAGTCTATGTTTATGAGTTTCAAAATTTAATAACCAATATTTATGCGTTACACCCTACTACTAGCTTGTTGATTTCTACATACTTCGTATCATTATAACGAATCATACACAAACGACATACACATAAACACCACAAACCCCAACAACAATTACAAGACAATAAAAAAATGCGCCCGCAACAACGCGCAGGCATTTCCACTAGTCTACTCTAAAGTAGATCATAAGGATTGAACTCCCACCACTTAAAAACGCAAAACTTTATCCAACATCATTATAGGATAAACCCAAACTAATTTTTTTTTACAACTAAGCTTATATATAATAAAATAACCATGTAATATTAATTATTTATGTATAGTTGTTGTATGCTTCGAGTTTTATTCAACTAATATTTTACCATTGAACTCGATGTTTTATACAATAATTTGTTTCACGTATTACAATGTAAAACAGTAAGCTAATTGTTTTGTAAATTTAGTAAATACTAAATAGTAAATAGAGTGCTAGCCCTATGGGCTTTTCAGGTTATGCAACGGTCTAGGGGCCCAATAATTTTTTAATATGTATGTCAGTTTGTGTATTGAATTTGTTGGAAAAATGGTAGTGAAAATGATTTTTTTCACTAATTTTGGACTCAAATAAATGTATTTATATATGTGATATATAAATAATTATTTATGGGTTTGTGTACTATATTGTGAGAGTATCACAACGAATCAAACCACGTCCAAAATGGAGCTAAGATGAATGAGATATCGAAGCTTGAAAGACCAGGTAGCGTTCTGGTCTCCGCGTTGACGTAAACCGTAACAAGTAGCGCATGAGCACTGAGCCGCTTGGCGTCCGCGCGCGGGTGATATAGCGGTTCACGGATGACGTGGCGTGTGCGTGACGGGTTCCATATGACACTAGTGGTCATCCGCGGATGACGTAGCTGCGTAGGACTATAGAGGCGCATGACCAGGTAGCACCCTGGTTAGTGTGTGTCATCTTGGTCAGCACGCGGCTCACACAGCATTGGAGCAGGATTCTGTTACGAGTCAGTTGACTTGGTCAAACCAGTCAGTTGACTTGGTCAGAATGACTGTTTCAACTCGTATCATAAACAAAATAGGAGTTTCGTTTTAACCACTTTAATTCCATTAAAATATTGTGTTAATTACTAGATTAATATCTAGTTAATTACAATAATAATTGAAAAGAAGTTTCATCTTTGGACAATATAACTATGAGTTATGAACTCATAGTGGATACACGACACATTACTTCAATTCTAAACACTAGTAGAATGTGTTTTGATCAAATTCTTTGAGAGGAGAACTCTCAAAGGTTCCAAGTTACTTTTCTTTTTCCTATAATCAAGAACACAAAAGCACCCAGTGTTATCTCGGGCTCAAGACCATCTCCGACAATACGACTACTGTTCCGGTTGTTGTACCCTGGGAAACAGCTCGTCTGAGAGGAGGCGCAAAATCTGTTTAAAGGGCCCCGTGTTAAACACGATCCTCAACCAAAAACCATATACTACAAGTTTGTTTAATTTTGCAGCGGAGCATTATATTAGATGGTTCGGTTGAAGTTCATCAAAAACAATTGCTTGAATCAACTGGAGGTACATTTATTTTGTATCTTTATTTTTTATTTAGTTTTGTATACGGTTATGGACTTTTATATTTCCTAAGAATAAAAAGAGTATTGTTATTATACTTATTTTATTATTAGTTTAATAAAATAGTGAATCCTATTTCCTACAATCTTAAAACAGACTTTCGTGTAGATTGTTGATACAATCTAAAAAACTTCTTATTAAAGGATTCTTGGGTTCACGAAAGTATAAAAATATTAATTGAGATTTTTGTTAAAATCTAATATATTTTTTTTTTGGAAATATATTTGTAGTACAAATCGGATTAATATGTATGATTGGAGTACAATCTTTAATCCGAAATACCGTGTTTACAAAACGAAAAGTTATGATTCAAGTTTTCGGTTTCATGGGTTTTTTGTGTCGGGTTTAGATAATCCGAACCATTAACAAATATTAACATGTATTTAGACGTTTCAAATACTAATTTTCTAATGAGCGTATTAGAAAAGACGTAATATTTGTTAACCCTTGAAAAATATTTGCTAGAGGTTATTTCTAACGAGTGTGTTAGAGATTAATCTTAGTAAAATATTTTCTAATGAGCGTATTAGAAAATATTTTGGCAACCCACATAGAAAACGTTTGGTGTACGTTTTCGATCTAACAAGCGTGTTAGAGATCATTATTTGGAGAAATAATGATTGTTATCAAATGTATAGAAATGCATTTTTTTCTAACGAGCGTGTTAGAAATACCTATAGTTCTAAAATAATAATTTTAAACCTTTATATTTCCTAACGAGCTAGTTGGAAAATATTATTTTTGTAAATAATAAGGTTTAAAACATTCGTATTTTCTAACGAGCGTGTTAGAAAATAATTATTTTAGTAAAATACTATTGGTTTCAAAATGTTGAAAACATTTAGATTTCTAATGGGCGTATTAGACATTTCTTATGTAAATAACAAGTTGTTGAAACATGTATATCTAACGAGCGTGTTAGAATTGACGACATTGAAAGAATAATGTGTCATCAAACATTTCTAATGAGCATATTAGAAATAAGTATTTACAAAATCATAAGTTATTTTTAACTTATATTTTTTTAACGAGCGTATTAGAAATTGATGCTTTTGTAAAAACGAACAAGCTAGACGTTTAATTTTCTAACGAGCGTGTTAGAAACGGCTTATTATATTTATATGTTTGATCAGTATTGCTCTTTTGTATGAACTTGCTAGTGAACACTTAGGTGTTTAGCAAGTTCTTAATCAGTGATAGCACAACGGAATGATATGAGTTTAAAGCTACACTTATCAACAGGAGTTATTACTCCCCCTGGATGTTTGAGAAACTAATAAATGATAAGTATTTATTGAGAATCTAAGCAATGAATGAGAATGAAACAATTAGACAGATTCTCAATAAATATGAAATGGAAATAACAATAATATGCTTTGAAGAATTTCTGTATTAAAATCAATGTCTAAAACAGAGGGATGAACCCATCTATTTATAGACTTTACAAATACATGAACCTTGCCAAAAAGCAAGTTCAGAAACAAGTTGCAACAAGTTGCAATCTTGGAACTTGTACAAAAAGTAAAAGTAATACTAAACTAATAAACTACTGATACAAAAGGCGGTGGAAAAGATCTTCTCATAAGTACTGATGAATAACAAACTACTGATGAGTAGTTTATCTTCAGTAGTTCTTTAGTAGAAATGTCTGGTTTGGACTTCAGAACTTCTGATGACTTTTCTTCTTCAGTACTTGTGTAATCTCTTCTTCGGCAGTTTGATCTTCCTTCTTCAGCAGTTCTATACTTAGAATATTTTGACAGAAGTGAATTAGACTAAGGTTTGCAAAAGTGGTTTCACTAATCCTCTTTGTCCTAACAATCTCCCCTGGATTGATGAAGCCAAAACCTTCCTAATTCCTTATTGTTTTCTTCTGTCATTCACAATCTTCCATATTCCTTTGAACATAGAATTCTTCAGCTGGTTCAGCTGTTCATCAGTGAGAGATCCTTTTTGTGGTTCTAGATGCTGGATTGTAAGCAGGTCTTGAGTTGATAGCTTCTTCAGATCATTCATCGACTTATAGGCTCTGCTTGTCTGATCTCTTCTTGTCACTTGTACTGAGTTGTTATCAGTAAAGGACCATCTGATGATATGTACTTTAGACTTGTCAAAGTCTAAAGTGTAGGGAACCATGGTGGTACCCTGGGATGCTCCTGAGTGTTGGATGTTTTCAACTTCAGTGACTCTCAGGTGGGATTCACTTCCTTGTTCTTGTTGCATCACATTAGGTAGTTGCAAAGTTGGCAAATGATGCTCAGTAACTACCTTAGTGTGCAGTTTGTCTTTGATGGTTTTCTGGATTTGATAGGCGAAGGTGGAAGGATCCCTGAATTGTGTGATCAAAGGTTTTTCTTCAATGTCAAAGTCAGAATGGACTACTGTACTTCCTTTTAGTAGTACCATTCTGAAATCAGTCTTCACATTCTCCTCTGATTTCTTCTTTTGAGTAGCTGGTCTTCTTTGAACACCAGAAGTTCTAACTACTGAAGTTGATACTTCAGCAGTTTCAAACTTCTCTGGATTTGCAGCCCTTGTAGCCTTGTATTTTCTGTAAGTGTCCATTAATCTTTCTTCTTTCCATTTGGACACAGAGGCTTTTGAACCATAACCATTAGCTACTAGTTCTTCTATCATTTGGGCTCTCTTGGCTTTTGCATCTTTACTTGTTGCAAGTTTGTCTGCAATAAGTTGAGCTCTTCTTGTCAGCTCTTCCATGGAGAGTCTCTTTAATGTATGGGCTTTGATCTTGCTGTTCTTAGTAATATAAGACATCAGTTGTTGTCTTTTGTCTTCCTCAGCAATTCTTTCTAGGCTAGCCTGCCTTTGAAGTTCAGCTTCATAAGCCTGTAGCTTTTCATCCAGGCTTAAGTCCAAGTCATCCCTTTCTTCCAGATTTTTCCAAATCTGATCTTCCTTGGCTTTCTTCTGAACTGCCACTAGACTCTTCTCAAGAAGTTCTGCTGATTGAGAGATTGGAGAAGGGTTTAGTACAGTCATAGTGGTAACTGTTGTAGTAGGCCTAGGAGGAACAAGAGTTGGTTGAGTAGGTTCAGTTGATCTGGAAGGCTCTTGTTCAGCAGTTTGAGCGTTGGAAGTGTTAACATCTGATGGGTTGACAACTACTGAAGGTTTGTCAACTACTGAAGGATTGTCTTCAGTACTTTCTGAGTCTTCATCAGAACTTTGTCCATCAGATGTTTCTTCATTATGCCCTTGGGATTCATCAGACTTTTCTTCATCAGACTTTTCACAGTCTTCAATTTCTTGGACAGAGACACCAAATTGTTGGGCCAGTTTTTCTTTTCTGGCTTGGTCTCTCTGCTCCCTTTCTTGGATAGCCACTCTTGCCTTTATCCTGGTTTCGAATGACTCCCTAGGTTCCTTAATTTTCTCCCCCTTTTTGGATTCATCAATTTTTGATGTTGAAGGTTGGGAGAAATGACCTGTAAGAGTAGCAATCTGTTTGCTGTTGAATTCAATCTTGTTGGACAGATCGTTCATCTTTGTCTGTATCACTCCAAATTGGTTCTTGATTGACAGCTCCAAGTTAGCTGTGTAGTTTTGGAAGTGATTTTTGATGAGGGTGTTCATCATGTGATATAAGGGACCATCTGGACTGCATAGCTGGTTCATGTCTATGCTAGATTGCCCAGGGAATTGGGTAGGCATTTGTAGTGAGGGGTGTGTTTTTGGTTGATCTTCTTGTTGTACAGAAGATGCCACTATAGGGGAATCAGGGATTAAGTGGACTTTAACCTGATCTGGTGTGACTAGCTTCTTGAGCATAGATACACCAGGTGCAGGACCTTCACTTGTAGCCGTCAATTCAGTAGTTTTGTGTTTTGAAACATCATCCAAGTCAATGGAATCATCTGAATCCCTGATTACATCCTCAATGAGGACTGTATCAGTTACATCATGAGCTGAGCCCAACTCAGTTGTCTCATGTACCTCTTTTTCTTGGTTCAGAGGATTTCCTACCTCAGGCATTAAGCCTTCATCAGTAGTTGCCACAGTTGAGGTCTTAGCTATGTTGCTTCTTTCCTCAGATCCACCACTGGGTGGTAAATGAGTAGTAGCAGCCTCAAAAGTACCAAAAGTTTCTAAGTTTGGGCTTAGAGACCCTGGTTCATCCTCATCTCTTTGGTCAGGGCTATGAGTGTCCACATCCATGTCTGATTCTGAGGGTATGTCCCCTGTTTTATGTGGTTGTTGGGGACTGACATTTTCGGATGGAACTATCTCTTTTAGCCCAGAGAGAAGTTTGGCTATTTGTATGGTTTCAGGTTCAGAAAGTTGGGGTGCTGTTTCAGTAGTTTGGGTAGTGGGTTCAGCAGTTTCAAAAGAAGCATCAATAGGAATGGTTTTCTTAAGTCTTTTTCTTTTGAAAAGAATTGTGATTGGTGCTCTTGGTGGGGTTTGAGATGGATGAGACTGAGAGGATGTTTCAGTCACATCTTTAGGAAGTGCAGATTGCACAATAGTTTGTTCAGGCATCTCAACCTCCTGAACAACTTTTCTTTTTGGTTTGGTGGGTTTTTGTTTTTGTTGCTTGGGTTTCTTGGCCTTTGGGGGTGTAGGTTTGGAAGATGAGGGTTCCATGGGGACTGGTTCTGGTTCCCCTTGGTCATCTTCTGGCCAGGCAGCCTGTTTGTTGTGCCTAGAGTATGCTTGTGAGGTTAAGGGTTTCAAAATTGCAGTTTTACCCACAAGCACCTCATCACCCAGTTCTTTGATTATGCATTGCATAATGAACCTTGGGTATAACAAAAACTTCTTTTTAGTGTTATTATGATGTAACACCAACTCATTAAAGAAAAGTTTTGATGCCCTGTATTTTGTTTCATTCACTATGGAATGAAAAATTGGTTGAAAGGTTGAGGGCATCTGGTCATAAGACCCTGTTTTAGGACTCAAACACATAATGATATAATGAAACAAAAGTTTGTATTTTGGTTCAAAATATTTTTTAAAGATTGTAGCTTGTGAGAGAGTAGATTTCAGAGTTTGCAACCTGTTCAGGGGCATTCACATCATTCAACCCCAGTCTAATTGCAAGTGTGGCCGGTGTGATGGCCATTCGTCTCCCTTTGATTGTTGAGTTGAGAGAGATAACCTCATTATCCACCATCACTGTCTCAGCGTTAGCCCAGAACTCATTGAGAGTTTTAGGATGTAGTAGTGGGTCTATTGTGAGAGCGGTGAGATATTGGTATTTGATGACGAGATCAATGATCTCATCGTTTTGGGACCAGCCTTCTTGTTTCTCTAAGTAGGCTCTAAGATTGTGTCCCTGTTTTAGAACTAGAGCCATGTGGTTTGTGTGTATTTGGATCGAACAGTGTTTTTGCAGGTTCAGGGTTTGAGAGCTTTTTGAGAGAGAAGGATGGAATTTTTGCTTTTTGAATGGATAAGTGTTGGAAAAGGTATTTATCAGAAGTTTTAAACCGCCTAGGTCAAACTTCTGATGTGGGAAAAGTCTGATTTGCCCTTTTTGTCTAAACTGCTGATGAAGAATTATTTTCATCAGTAGTTCCCACTTTCTCTTCAGTAGTTTTGAACAACTGATGAGAATACTTTATAAATACTTTATTCATAACTTCTGAAGGTTGTTTTATCAGAAGTTAATCACTTTTCTGGAAAAATATTCCCATACTGATGTTTTTGTCATCAGTAGTTTCTCTCACTTTGGTTTTCAGAAGTTGTCAGACTTTTAAGTGAGTTGTAAATGAAAAAGGAAAAATATATGCAGAAAAATAAAAAGAAACACTTACATATTGAGCATCCCAAGCATGGATACTAACTTCTGAAATGTTGATGTGTCAAGGGGTTTAGTGAAGATGTCAGCTATTTGATTAGCTGTTGCTACATGCTTCACTTCAATCTTGCCTTCTTCATAGCAATCTCTTATGAAATGATACCCGATTTCAATATGTTTGGTTTTTGAAAACTGAACAGGATTTTGAATGATGCTAATGGCAGATTTGCTGTCTATAAGCAATGGTGTCTTGGTTTCTTTGATTCCATAATCAAGAAGTTGATACTGGAGCCATTGTATATGTGATGTACAACTTGCAGCTGCAATGTATTCAGCTTCAGCAGTTGAAGTTGCAACAGATGTTTGTTTCTATGATTGCCAGGACACTAGATAGTTTCCTAAGAATTGACAACCACCATATGTTGATTTTCTTGACATTTTACACCCTGCATAGTCACTATCTGAAAAAGCTGATAACTTGGTATTGCTTGAAGCAGGATACCAAATTCCAAGTGTTAGAGTTCCTTTCAGATATCTGAAGATTCTTTTGACTGCAATGAGGTGTGATTCCCTAGGAGCTGATTGATATCTAGCACAGACACAGGCTGATAACATAATATCTGGTCTAGAAGCAGTTAGATATAAAAGGGAACCTATCATACATCTATACATGGTTTGATCAACCTGTTTTCCTTGATCATCTGGTTTAACTTGTGTGGTTGGTGTCATGGGAGTGGAACATGATTTACAGTCTTGTAAAGAAAATTTTTTTAATAATTCTTTAACATATTTTGATTGATGTATAAAAGTTCCATTTCTTTGTTGTTTGATCTACAGTCCCAGAAAGTACTGCAAGATTCCCATTGTACTCATTTCAAATTTTGATTGCATGAGTTTCTTAAAGTCATCACACAGTTTTGTGTTTGTTGAACCAAAAATGATATCATCAACATATATTTGAACAAGTAAGATATGATTTCCAACATGTTTTATGAAAAGAGTTTTATCAATGGAGCCTCTTGTGAAGTTATTTTTGAGTAGAAAGTTAAAAAGTGTTTCATACCAGGCCCTTGGAGCCTGTTTGAGCCCATAAAGAGCTTTGTCTAGTTTGTACACCCACTCAGGATGAGAAGGATCCTAAAACCCAGGTGGCTGACAAACATACACTTCCTCTTTTATTTTTTCATACAAAAATGCACTCTTAACATCCATTTGATAAACTTTTATTTTGTTGGAAATGGCATAGGCCAGAAATAACCTGATGGCTTCAAGCCTTGCAACTGGAGCAAAGGTTTCATCATAGTCAATTCCTTCTTCTTGAGAGTAACCTTGTACTACCAGTCTTGCCTTGTTCTTTATTATCATACCAGCTTCATCTTGTTTGGACCTGAAAACCCATCTTGTGCCAATTGGTTGCTTGTTTGGTGGTAAGGGACATATTTCCCAAACCTGTTGCTTGTTGAATTGAAGCAATTCATCTTGCATTGCTTGCACCCAATTGTTGTCTTTGAGGGCTTCCTGGTACTTCTTTGGTTCCAACTGTGAAATAAATGCTGAGAAGAGACAAAAGTTGGAAAGCTGGTTTCTTGTAAGAACACCTGATGCAATATCACCCATGATTTGATCAAGTGGATGATCTTTGTGTTCGATCAGTTGTTGTAAACCACTGACAGGTGTTGGTGGCTCATGTTCTTCAAACAAACCACTGAGGTCTATTATATCTGGTTCAGCAGTTTCAATGTCTTCAGTAGTTGCAGGTGCTGAAGCAGATGTTTGAGATTGTTCCTCAGTATTTGTTGAATCAGAAGTTTGTGAAACTTCTGATGGTTTTGAAGTTGACTTAATGACTGTTTGAGGAGTCCATGGTGCTGGATCCTCATCATCAAACCTTTGATCACCATAATAAGTAGGTTTAGATGAAGTGACAGTCTTTTCAGGTCCAAAATGGAAGCTGTCAAGGTCAAAAAGTTCAGCAGGATGTGATGGAATGAGAGTGTGTTTTGACTCATTGAACTTGACATTCAGTGTTTCTTCTACTATCCTGGTTTTTGAATTAAAAACCTTGTAGGCTTTTCTAGTTGAAGAATAACCAAGAAAGTAACCTGAATCAACTTTGGCAGCAAACTTTGAAAAAGATTCCTTAATGTTCAAGATGAAACATTGACACCCAAAATGTCACACCCTCAAAATCCACTTGCGGAGTTTTACCGCGAGGCGCATGACAAACCAGGATCCAAACCAACGATCACAATAAACAAGTCTAACATGAATATAATGCAATTTCAAAACAATGTTTAAAATCCCGTTTACAGCGGAAGCTTATTCAAAACAATTATTCAATAGTAAACCAATGTTCAACGTTTGTAAAATCATGCAACTCTAGCTAGACGCCGTGCAGACGCGTGCGCCCTAGTTCCATTGTGCTACCTTAGCGACTTGAGAAAACATGTAAAAGTTTACGTCAGCACAGAAATGCTGGTGAGTTTACAGGTTTAGTAATCCAAGTACCAAGTCCACCTGTCCATACTATAACAAATCGAAAACCAGTGTACGCTAGCTAGGCGTATGTTTTGTTACTACCACGATTGGAAAACCATTACTAACACGCATACCAGATGTTGTGCCCGAAAAGTAAACCAGTTGTTCCTGTTTGAGACAATATGCACTCGCCCGGCCCTCCAAGCCGACGAGCAGGGTTGGTCACTCCCAATAGCGCTATTCACATTTCCCCGTTGTGCAAACCCGCACATTCATGGTTCCCCCCGGACTTCCAAAGATCGTGTAGTACACAATAGAAACCCATAGTATGACAGTAGTTACCAAATAATCGTTTTAACACATGTTTTCTCCCCCAAAAATGTGAAACCAGTTTAAAAGAGGGGCCGTAAACTCACCTTAAGTTGCGTTACTCCTTAACCCGAGTAAACTCAGCTGCTATGCTAGTCCCGTAAAGCGGCGACCTAACATATGACAGTTACAAGTACTTAGACTAATAACCCGCAGGTTAATTAGTCCCTAGATGTCCAGACCATAACCAAGTTCGTTTGAAAACACCGTGACTGTTTAACTGACCCAAAGTACAAGACTCGACATCCCATTGGTGACCCGAGACTTCCCGTGTTATGTTTACGCTCTCAATATGCAATCATGCAAGCACACTTAACATACGTTAACGCACAACAAATCATAGCACATAGCTCACGTATCACCGAATTACATCCAGACATATGTTACCAGGTTATTAGATATGTTACGGGGTTCCTAGCATGTTCCTACATGTCAAATCGGGTCTCGGAATGCTAATTTACACTTACAGCAACAGTACACGCGATTAGGAAAAGTCAACTAGCATTTAGGTTGGTCAACTGGCATTTAGGAAAGCTAATCGCATGTAACTACTAGCATTTAGGGCTGATTGCATGTAAATACTAGCATTTAGGGCTGATTGCATGTAACTACTAGCATTTAGGGCTGATTGCATGTAAATACTAGCATTTAGGGCTGATTGCATGTAAAAACTAGCGATTGGGGCCTAATCGCATGAAAGACTGGCGATTGGCCTCCTAATCGCCTCTAACATAGGCGATTAGGATTGCTAATCGCCTGTAACCTTGCTGTTCCAGTTTTTCGCGTGTTTAACGCTCCAAATCAGATCCAGAACGTGTGTAACCACCCAATATCATCCCAAACACTATCCTAAACATGTTTCAACTAAAACCCTTCGTTTTGCCTCGTATTATCAGCCCTGCATGCAATCACGTAATCCAAACACCATTCACATAGCATGCAACATCATAGTAACATGCGTAACTATCACCCTAATACTCAGTTACTCAAATTTTTATCATCATAATATCATTATTATTCTGATCTAACATAATAACATGTCACTCATTCATCTAGAATCATAAAAACCCTAGCTTTCTAATCATAAACACATATAACACATGTATACTAGTTAAAATCCGATTAACAACACTTATTAACGATTTTCAGAAAGCTTTTCCGTTTTAGAACAGGTCTGGACTATTAGGGATTGAATAAAAATGTTTATAAGATTGCATGGATGTAAACCATACCTTAGATTTGTAAAAGAATGATGGATTAAGCTTGAAACCTTGTGTTTTGATCAAAAATCGTGTTCCAGAGGTTGTGTGTGTGTTGGGGCGGGTTATGGGACGACTAGGGTTTGTATAATGAAGTTTATGAGGTCAAGTATGGTATTTATAGTCATTTTTAGTCGTCCAGCACGTAACACGCGATTATGCAGCCCTTACACGCGATTAGGAAGCCTAATCGCATGTAAGTTCATGCAATTGGGGCCTAATCGCATGAACAGTCATGCAATTAGTCCCTACTCGCCCCTAAGGTCCCCCACTCGCCCCTCCTATAGGCGATTGGGCTATCCTAATCGCCTATAGGGGCCTGTTCCGTGTGTTTTGCGCGTTAAACCCCGTTTTAACATATGTTAACACATATTCACATACCGACAAGTCACATAATGATTGTAAACACATAACACTTGTAAATACACATATTCACACTCGTTCACCAATTCCTGGGACTCGAGACTCGTATGTTCCGTATGCCCTGACGATCCTACAAATCGTCACCGTTTGTACGCTTGGTTAAGGACCGACATCTAATGAACCTCTAGACCAACATCCAGTGATCTTCTAGGCTAACCGATAGTTCCCGAACCATAACCCGACTTAACTAACCCAGTTAAGTACAATATACGCGTGACTCGCTAAGGTAGACTTTCATCTAGACAACGTTGTTAACCAGAATTTGCCGGGTGTCACATCATCCCCACGTTAAAAGAATTTTCGTCCCGAAAATTGCACAAGTACCAAAAGAACAAAAGAAATAACGAAGGGAACAAACAAAAGATAGAAACCAAAAGAGAGATTTACCCGAGTTGTCACATCATCCCCACGTTAAAAGGAATCTCGCCCCGAGATTCATTCAGCTGCAGAAGAGACATATCTTGACTCGAACGCTTCCTTAGGAAAGAGATGAGGATATTTAGACTTCATCTGATCCTCCCGTTCCCACGTATACTCTGGTCCCCGGTTCGAGTTCCACCGAACCTTAACGATACGAATCTTGCTGTGACGTAGGCTACGAATCTTGTAATCCAGAATTTCCACAGGTTCTTCCACAATCCGAAGACGATCATCAACCTTGATCTCTTCCAGTGGAATGATGAGAGACTCGTCAGCCAGACACTTCTTCAAGTTTGACACGTGGAAGACGTTATGTATGTTACCGAGCTCCGTCGGTAAATCAAGACGATATGCCACCGGTCCAATCCGTTCCAGGATCGTAAATGGTCCGACATACCGTGGGTTGAGTTTGCCACGCTTCCCAAAGCGTATGACGCCCTTCCACTGTGAGACTTTTAGAAGTACTTTGTCATTAACTTGGAATTCCAATGGTTTGCGACGCTGATCGGCATAACTCTTTTGCTTGTCCCGTGCCGCTGCCAACCGGTTACGAATATGTACGATCTTTTCCGAAGTTTCGTACACTAGTTCAGGCCCAGTGAGTTGACTCTCACCCACTTCAGCCCAACAAAGAGGAGAATGGCATTTCCGTCCGTACAGTGCTTCGAACGGAGCCGCCTTGATGCTCGTGTGGTAACTGTTGTTGTACGAGAATTCTACTAACGGTAGATGAGCTTCCCAACCCTTGCCAAAATCGATCACACATGCCCGCAGCATGTCTTCTAAAGTTTGAATCGTTCGCTCACTCTGACCGTCAGTCTGTGGATGATAAGCCGTACTCATGTCTAGTTGGGTACCCAAAGCCTTGTGCAAAGACTTCCAGAAGTGAGAAGTAAAATGGGAGTCACGATCCGAAATAATAGAAACTGGCACCCCGTGCTTAGAAACAACTTCCTTCAAATAAAGACGAGCCAAACGTTCCATGGTGTCGGTCTCCTTAATAGCAAGAAAATGGGCTGATTTCGTCAACCGATCGACAATCACCCATATCTTGTCATTCCCGCTTGGTGATTTAGGAAGTTGTGTGACAAAATCCATGGTAATCCGTTCCCATTTCCATTCCGGAATTTCAGGTTGTTGCAAGAGACCCGACGGTTTCTGGTATTCCACCTTGACCTTAGCACAAGCCAAGCATTTGCTCACGTATGAGGCTATATCCGACCTCATGTTTGGCCACCAGTAAAGCACCTTCAGATCTTGGTACATCTTACCCGAACCAGGATGAATAGAATACCGGGACTTATGAGCCTCATCAAGGACAAGCTCCCGTAGTCCCCCGAATAAAGGAACCCATATGCGTTCTGCGAAGTAGTGCAGGCCATCAGGCCTTCGCTCAAGGTGCTTGTCGGCACCGTGCATAGTTTCAGCTTTAAGGTTTTCCTCCTTCAAAGCTTCTAACTGGGCAGAACGGAGTTGATCAGGTAGGGATGAATGAATGGTGAGCTGCAACGCCCGAACACGACGAGGTTTAGTTGACTCCTTCCTGCTCAAGGCGTCTGCTACAACATTCGCCTTGCCAGGATGGTACTTAATGGCACAATCATAGTCGTTCAGAAGTTCAATCCAACGACACTGTCGTATGTTCAAATGTTGTTGGTCAAAAATATGTTGGAGACTCTTGTGATCGGTGTAGATGGTGCATTTGGTACCGTACAAGTAATGTCTCCATATTTTCAACGCGAATACCACGGCACCCAACTCCAAGTCATGGGTGGTGTAGTTCTTCTCGTGCACCTTGAGTTGACGAGAGGCATACGCAATCACCTTCTCGCGTTGCATCAACACGCAACCGAGACCATGAATAGAAGCATCACAGTAAACAACAAAATCATCAGGGCCTTCAGGTAAAGACAAAATAGGAGCAGAACAAAGTTTAGACTTTAGTTCCTCAAACGCTGACTCTTGTGGTTCACCCCAGTCAAATTTTCTATCCTTCTGCGTGAGAGTGGTGAGGGGTTGAGCGATCTTCGAGAACCCCTGAATGAAACGACGATAGTAGCCCGCAAGGCCTAGGAATTGCCGCACCTCAGTTGGCGTCTTAGGTGCTCCCCAGTCCTTGATCGCTTCGATCTTAACTGGATCGACATGAATCCCTAGTTCATTAACCACATGTCCTAGGAACTGAACTTTGCGTAACCAAAAGTCACACTTAGAGAACTTAGCGTAAAGTTGTTCCCGTCGTAAGAGTTCCAAAACCAAACGCAGGTGTTCCTCGTGTTCGGTCTTGTTCTTGGAGTAGATCAGAATGTCATCAATAAACACAATGACGAACTTGTCCAGATATGGTTTGCAAACGCGGTTCATCAAGTCCATGAAAACCGCCGGTGCGTTCGTGAGACCGAAAGGCATGACCAAGAATTCGAAATGGCCATAACGTGTACGAAAGGCAGTCTTTGCAACGTCAGCTTCCCTTACCCGCAACTGGTGATAACCGGACCTTAAGTCAATCTTGGAATAGTAACTAGAACCCTGGAGCTGGTCGAATAGATCATCAATACGTGGGAGAGGATAACGGTTCTTGACGGTCAATTTGTTCAGTTCTCTGTAGTCCACACAAAATCGGAAACTTCCATCCTTCTTCTTAACAAATAGAATCGGGGCTCCCCAAGGGGAAGAACTTGGTCTGACGAAACCCTTGTACAAGAGTTCCTGTAACTGACTAGACAATTCCTGCATCTCGGGAGGTGCAAGACGGTAGGGGGCCCGAGCAATAGGAGCAGCCCCTGGTACAATGTGACATCCGTCACCCTCGTCATTCATCTAGTTGTCAATTCTAACCCTTGTACGTTTTAACGTTTTCAAATTTAAATAAAAAAAAACTTTATGAGTAATTACATTTTTATTTTCGCTCGTGCTTAAGTTTTAACTAAAACCGTGTTCTGAGCGTCATTTAAACATATTATGATATAACATTAAAAAAAAAATTCACTTTCAAGATCATTTATTTATTTATACATATATATTAAATTAAAGTTTAAAAGGGTTTGAACTTTAAGAGTTTAAAAAAATATATGTGTTTAAACTAAACTTTGTTAGTATAAGTTAGATTTGTAAAAGGAAAAACTAACCAATTCTATAATAAACTAACATAGTTAAAAACTCTAGGGGCCATTATTGCAAATACTGATAAGTTAAAACAATACCCAGCCCCAACCCCTACACACTGATCTTTCCGGCGGTACTATTCCGACCGGCGAAACAGATTCCGGCAACATTGAAAAACCAACTGCAAGGCCATTAAAAATCGTTTTAATGTCTATTTCGGTTTTCTCCATCAACTAGTAACTGATCCCAACATTTAATCGAACAAGTAACGCGTTTTTTTAATGTGTTTTAAATCGGGTTCATGAATGTAGCGACCGGATTTCTTTAAACGACTTAAAGTTCGTTTTTTATCGGAAGCCACATAAATCACATATGCCATTCGACCTCTGTACGTTTATATTTCTTAAACCCACTTTCAAAACAACCAAATCAAGACCTGCGAAACCTGCAAATTGATATTAAGAATCGGCTTTATGTTCTTCGTGTTCGACTCTTAAGCAAGCTTGTAAGTGACTTTTAATTATGCCGTTTTGATTCTTATTAAATGCCGAGTAGAAGCCCTCTATTCTTGACTGTTATTTCAGTCTTGATCGGATTATTGGTTTTGAGGGTAGGGTTAGGGTTTGAAGGTTAATTGGGGAAGAAGAAGAAGATATTATTATTAGTGTATAAATAAACTTTTACTTCTAAAATAATAACAAAACTTCATATGGGCTAGTGGTTGAGTTGCTGTTCTTCTAAACCCAATTCAGGGGTTCGACCCTGCTCAGCAACATATTTTTTTTTTAGCTTTATATCTTTCCTATTTTATTATTTAAAGCATATTAAAAACATTTATATTGAATTATAAATTTGAAATATTCATAACTAATTCATTTTTACTTCAAAAATTATGAAAATTTAGGTGTAGCTTCTTGACTTCTCATAGAAAGTTATTATAATTTTATTTTCTGAAAAATTAATTATTTTCGTTATTTTATTAATTTATATTGTTTTAATCATAATTAATTGATTAAAAATTCATTTTTAATGATTTTAATCTCAAAATTTTTGTGAAATTATTTCTCATCATCATGAACTAAAATAAAAATTATTGGTTCAGAAAACATTTAATTTTATTGATTTTCCCATTTTTAATCATTTAAACATAATTTAATCTCGTTAAATCCGTTTTAATTATAAATGAGTTTATATAAATCATGGGAAAATTATTTTAATTTGTTTACATCAGAAATCATCCATCTTCTATAAAACTAGTATTTTTAGATCATGTATGGTATTATTAGTCTTATTTACGTTAAATTAGACATAATAAAACATTTATTTATTTATACAATTTAAACATCTATCTTATAAATATTTTTCTTATAAAATAGAAATACTCATATGGTTTAATGTCTTTATTATCCTTTATTGAATCATTGTGTAACTCAAAATTACTTATTTATATATTTATGATTATTGTATTTTTAAGTAACTAACTAAATTATTTTGTCTTAATTAATTGTGATATACAACTTTTACGTTAACACGACTTATCATAAAAACTCTAATTCCCCAAATCGATTTAGCAAACCCTAATGCCTTAGACCCTAGTTACCATAGACTTTTAGACTTTTCCCTTATTAGTATGATTACACATTATAGGTTGAATTCCTCGGAATTCCCATTACTTAGCTCACGACCGCTTAAGTTGGATTTTGCTCGCTTTCGCAAACTGTGAGTATATCTTTCCCCTTTTTACTGCATACTATTTTGGGGTGACTCATGTACTTACTATCAAGTTTCTATTTCTTTTACTAAATGCAATTCTCATGTGTGTTTGCTTTATGTTAATTGGTGTGTCTATGACTTGTCAAAATCATTAACCGTTCTGCGGCCTAGCATTTCAATGAATAGTACTATGGTATACCCCCTTGAGACTCTGTTGAGAGAATCTTGGTCATTGTCTTGTTAATTCATTATTCAGTTGGTTAGTCATGTGTTAGTCATTATTCTCAGGTTTGGTTTTGAACGGATATTACTTATTACATAATTGCGAATGGTACCGCACATGAATTGCTAAACACTTTTCTACTATATTTATTTAAACAAGGTATGCTCACCAATACAATTTTTGTATTGACCAAATATTTTCGTACATGTTTCAGGTTATTTTGAGACGCTCCTTTTAAGCTTTCGGATTTATACTTAGATTTTGATTTACTGTAATTCAGATTAGTTAGCATTTAGAATCGTTGTATTTCATTTCATTGTAATAAATTATTTAATCAATGTATTCAAATTTACACTTTTAGTCCATGAGCTATTGAACAATCGTCACTACGTGACACCTCGATGTTTCCGCCATCGGTTGGGGTGTTACAGATTGGTATCAGAGCCATGGTTATAGGGAATTAGGTTATTAGAATGCCTTTTAGTCTAGTCTATAACTAAGATTACTTTCACGAGTCCTCTCGTGTATATTCCTCTTTATTCTTATATTTTCTTTCTAGGTATTTTTGTTATGATACTTTCTCGTTATTCTTTCGGTATTTTGCTTAGAAAAGAATACGCTCGTATTTCACAAACGAAACGATAGCGCCAAGTTAGGAGTGACATCCATACCTTGGTGATTAGTTTCACTCCTCTATATGTTATTTATCTTAGGAATATGTCTTTGAGATAGGAGTGACATCCACACCTCAAAGAGTATTTCCTTCAAAAAGAAACTTAATTACTAAGCTGGGAGTGATATCCTTAACTTAGTGATTGGCTTCATTCCACAATCGTTTTCAATTTTGAAATACATCTTTGAGTTAGGAGTGAAATCCACATCTCAAGGATCTATTTCTACATCTCGTTGATTATGGATTTTCTTAAATATTGGTAATCTATTACATACGTTAATCTTATCATTCACGTCATTTTAAATCATGGTCTTTTAAAACACATTAGAATTGCACATACTTCATGAAATGGTTTCATTTTGCATTTTACAAACTTGTACTGCATATTTTAAAGGACAAATGTAAACCCTTTGTTTTCATATGACGTAACCAATATATGTTTTCGAAAGAAACTTACAACTAATAATAAGCCATATAACATTTTTCAAACTCGACTTCTCGTAAAATGTGTATTTACGAAGATTTTGCAAATAAACCTGTTTCGAATCTAAAACACACTTTGATTTCTAAAAAAAAAAGTTATTCTCATGCATTATTACTATTCTTTCAAACTATATCACAAAGTTTGAGCAAACTACGTTTTTGATAAATGAAAATTTATCTTATTACACTCACACTCTTTCAGTCGCAAAACTTTCGGTTTAACAAAACAACGGACATATCTTTTACCAGAATGTTGCTAAATGTCTTTTATAGTATATTTTCTTTCAGTCGGAATTTTATGCTATACTTATGCATATTTTCTTTCCTGTTTTGAGCAAAACCCTGTGATACTTTACATTATTTTTGTTCATCATCATGGCCAACGAATATACCAGTTGATAACTCGTATGAGATTTAAGCCAGTTCCCACGTACGACTCGGATTAGAGTATTTCTTTAATCCGAGGGGAACGGTGTAACCCTCAGAGTTTATTAACATGAGTGTATAGAGTCAGCGATGTGAACAAATGTTACCGGTTAGGGGTGAACCTGAAAGGGAAGAACCTCTAACCATATCTTATACTTACATGTTATTCACATTACGGTTAAAGGGAAAACCCGGAAGGGAAGAACCTCTAACCATGTCTGATTGAACATCATTTCATTACAGTGGCTATTACATTTTGGGTGCACACGTTTATTCCATGTTAGGGTTATGGAAAAACATAACACCTTAGTGTAAGGTAAACCGGTGATTACGGTCCGGAACGCAATCATGGATTTACAGGTACATGAGGGTGGTGTGTAATTCTATTTAGGCTAATGGTAGACAATCAGTACGAGACCAAAGTATCGGGAGTGTGGTGGGTTAGCTGCGGTACACCCTATATATAAGCATAAACGATACTGCGGGAACGGACTAGGAGTTTGGCCAGGAACCTATCCATTACTATCTCTTCATTAGATTGTTGACTAATAGCTAGCATTTTCGATAAGAAAGTTCTTACCCGAGCTTTAATCCGTCTTCCCAGAGTATTTTTCTTTCTTGACCACCTCTACAGAAAACCTTAAACTTGTACACTCTTGCACTCTCTATGATAGTCGAAATCCTGTTGCGTGTCCTTAATAACGTTCAGTCAGAAACCTTTCTAAAGTAGGGGAGACTACCCTCATCAGTGCCTTTCCCTCACCCGTTACACATTCCCAAAACCTTTCTCATCAAAACTCTTAATTTTCTAACTTCGGGTCCACTGTTAAAAGATTTTGAAACTTTTACTTCGGATATTAGACAACTATTTTAAATTTTGTCAAATCATAATTGATGAGATTATCATTATTATTTGGAAAAAAAAAAAATCTAGCCAACTTTTTACAACGCCTTTTTTTGTTTCATAGTAACCTTCACTTGAAAGAAATTTCGAGACGAAATTTTCTAAAGTATGGGAGACTGTGACATCCGTCACCCTCGTCATTCATCTAGTTGTCAATTCTAACCCTTGTACGTTTTAACGTTTTCAAATTTAAATAAAAAAAAACTTTATGAGTAATTACATTTTTATTTTCGCACGTGCTTAAGTTTTAACTAAAACCGTGTTCTGAGCGTCATTTAAACATATTATGATACAACATTAAAAAAAAAATTCACTTTCAAGATCATTTATTTATTTATACATATATATTAAATTAAAGTTTAAAAGGGTTTGAACTTTAAGAGTTTAAAAAAATATATGTGTTTAAACTAAACTTTGTTAGTATAAGTTAGATTTGTAAAAGGAAAAACTAACCAATTCTATAATAAACTAACATAGTTAAAAACTCTAGGGGACATTATTGCAAATACTGATAAGTTAAAACAATACCCAGCCCCAACCCCTACACACTGATCTTTCCGGCGGTACTATTCCGACCGGCGAAACAGATTCCGGCAACATTGAAAAACCAACTGCAAGGCCATTAAAAATCGTTTTAATGTCTATTTCGGTTTTCTCCATCAACTAGTAACTGATCCCAACATTTAATCGAACAAGTAACGCGTTTTTTTAATGTGTTTTAAATCGGGTTCATGAATGTAGCGACCGGATTTCTTTAAACGACTTAAAGTTCGTTTTTTATCGGAAGCCACATAAATCACATATGCCATTCGACCTCTGTATGTTTATATTTCTTAAACCCACTTTCAAAACAACCAAATCAAGACCTGCGAAACCTGCAAATTGATATTAAGAATCGGCTTTATGTTCTTCGTGTTCGACTCTTAAGCAAGCTTGTAAGTGACTTTTAATTATGCCGTTTTGATTCTTATTAAATGCCGAGTAGAAGCCCTCTATTCTTGACTGTTATTTCAGTCTTGATCGGATTATTGGTTTTGAGGGTAGGGTTAGGGTTTGAAGGTTAATTGGGGAAGAAGAAGATATTATTATTAGTGTATAAATAAACTTTTACTTCTAAAATAATAACAAAACTTCATATGGGCTAGTGGTTGAGTTGCTGTTCTTCTAAACCCAATTCAGGGGTTCGACCCTGCTCAGCAACATATTTTTTTTTTTTAGCTTTATATCTTTCCTATTTTATTATTTAAAGCATATTAAAAACATTTATATTGAATTATAAATTTGAAATATTCATAACTAATTCATTTTTACTTCAAAAATTATGAAAATTTAGGTGTAGCTTCTTGACTTCTCATAGAAAGTTATTATAATTTTATTTTCTGAAAAATGAATTATTTTCGTTATTTTATTAATTTATATTGTTTTAATCATAATTAATTGATTAAAAATTCATTTTTAATGATTTTAATCTCAAAATTTTTGTGAAATTATTTCTCATCATCATGAACTAAAATAAAAATTATTGGTTCAGAAAACATTTAATTTTATTGATTTTCCCATTTTTAATCATTTAAACATAATTTAATCTCGTTAAATCCGTTTTAATTATAAATGAGTTTATATAAATCATGGGAAAATTATTTTAATTTGTTTACATCAGAAATCATCCATCTTCTATAAAACTAGTATTTTTGGATCATGTATGGTATTATTAGTCTTATTTACGTTAAATTAGACATAATAAAACATTTATTTATTTATACAATTTAAACATCTATCTTATAAATATTTTTCTTATAAAATAGAAATACTCATATGGTTTAATGTCTTTATTATCCTTTATTGAATCATTGTGTAACTCAAAATTACTTATTTATATATTTATGATTATTGTATTTTTAAGTAACTAACTAAATTATTTTGTCTTAATTAATTGTGATATACAACTTTTACGTTAACACGACTTATCATAAAAACTCTAATTCCCCAAATCGATTTAGCAAACCCTAATGCCTTAGACCCTAGTTACCATAGACTTTTAGACTTTTCCCTTATTAGTATGATTACACATTATAGGTTGAATTCCTCGGAATTCCCATTACTTAGCTCACGACCGCTTAAGTTGGATTTTGCTCGCTTTCGCAAACTGTGAGTATATCTTTCCCCTTTTTACTGCATACTATTTTGGGGTGACTCATGTACTTACTATCAAGTTTCTATTTCTTTTACTAAATGCAATTCTCATGTGTGTTTGCTTTATGTTAATTGGTGTGTCTATGACTTGTCAAAATCATTAACCGTTCTGCGGCCTAGCATTTCAATGAATAGTACTATGGTATACCCCCTTGAGACTCTGTTGAGAGAATCTTGGTCATTGTCTTGTTAATTCATTATTCAGTTGGTTAGTCATGTGTTAGTCATTATTCTCAGGTTTGGTTTTGAACGGATATTACTTATTACATAATTGCGAATGGTACCGCACATGAATTGCTAAACACTTTTCTACTATATTTATTTAAACAGGGTATGCTCACCAATACAATTTTTGTATTGACCAAATATTTTCGTACATGTTTCAGGTTATTTTGAGACGCTCCTTTTAAGCTTTCGGATTTATACTTAGATTTTGATTTACTGTAATTCAGATTAGTTAGCATTTAGAATCGTTGTATTTCATTTCATTGTAATAAATTATTTAATCAATGTATTCAAATTTACACTTTTAGTCCATGAGCTATTGAACAATCGTCACTACGTGACACCTCGATGTTTCCGCCATCGGTTGGGGTGTTACATACAAGATCAATACCGAACTCGACTTGACGATGGGGAGGAAGACCAGATAAATCATCGGGAAAAACATCAGGAAACTCGCGTACAACTGGAATATCGTCGATCTTCTTCTCATCACCAGAGGAAACAGATAAAAGTGCCAAAACGGCTGGATAACCCTTTCGAAGACACTTAAGGGCTTTCATGCTGGAGATGATGTTTAGCGAAACACCACCCTTGATACCGTACACAAAAAGGAATTCTCCATCAGGGAGAGGAATCCGGATAACCTTGTCGTAACAAACAATCTCTGCGCGATACAAAGATAACCAATCCATGCCTACCACTACGTCAAAACTACCCAATGGTACCGGCATAAGGTCGATGGGGAACGATAAACCCGACAACTCTAATTGACACTCCCGAAGGACACTAGTAGCTTCAATCTTTTTACCGTCAGCCAGCTCAATAATATACTTAGTCTCTAATGATACGGGTACTACATCTAGCAGTCGACTAACTTCCATGGATACAAAACTCTTGTCGGCACCAGAATCAAATAACACACTAACAGAACGATTATTGAGAAGGAACGTACCGGTAACTGTGTCAGGATCCTGTCTAGCCTCAGCGGCTCCAATGACGAAGGCACGTGCATTTCTGCCGCCGCCCCCGTTGTTCCCATTACCGTTGTTTCCACCCTGCTTCAGTTTTGGGCAATCCTTCTTGTAATGCCCGGTCTCACCACAGTTGTAACATCCTTGTCTTCCCGTAGTCCCTTGAGTAGTCGGAGCTGAGCTATTAGTCGGGGCCTGGGTCGATGGAAGTGTAACCCGACAATCTTTAGCATAATGCCCTGTTCGCTGGCAGCGATGACAACAGTTACTGTCGCAGTTCCCTTGATGGTGACGTCCACACTTGTTACATTTGGGCAGTTTCCCCGCATAACCACCCTGTTTGTTACCCGAAGAAGAAGAAGAACCCCCATTGTCGAACCTCTTATTCTGCTGTGCTGGCCCAGATCCCTTCCCGTCATTTTCCCACTTGCGCTTGTTGTTCTCTGGAGCCTTAACAGTCGAACCCTTCGCAGGCAAAATACCCTCATTCACCTTCAAGTTGGTCATCCTATGAGCCGATCGGACCACCTCTGCGTATGTAGGATGATTTCCCGCAGCCACTAACCCTGCGATTTCCGGTACTAACCCCGAGACATAGTGTTCAATCCTCCTATACTCTGGCACATGCAGATCGGGACACAGCACTGCCAACTCATTCCGCCTCACAGTATACTTCTCAATTTCAGACCCAGTCATCTTGAGGTTCCACACCTCGTGCTCTAGCTTCTGCACCTCTTCCCTCGGACAGTATTCACGCTTCAGCAGCTGCACAAATTTCTCCCAAGGCATAGCATACGCCTCCCCAATACCCATATTCTGGGTGATGTTATTCCACCAAGTCAATGCAACATCCTGGAATAACGCAGCAGCATACTTAACCCGATCTTCTGGGAGACAGTTACACATCAAAAACACCGACTCCACTTTCTCCAGCCACCTAAGCAAGCTCACCGCACCCTCAGTGCCAGAGAATTCTTGGGGCTTACAGTCCCGAAACATCTTGTAGGTACACATGGGTGGGGGTGGGTTAACAGGGCCACCTGAAATGAAACGCATGAGAAACCACGAAGAATGTGAACAAGGTTCACCAATGAGGCAAAGAAAATGGATAAATCAACTTACCACCACCGTTGTGCCCTAACTGGAAAGCAGCTTGGAGCAAGTTGTTCAGATCAGCCTGCGATAGGTTAATACCTCCACGACCACCAGCACCACCGCGACCACCACCACGTCCACCATTGCGACCACCTCCACGTCCTCCTCGTACTCCAGCCATGATTCTGGCAGAAAGAACCAGAAAATTTAGTTTCGCAGATAAAGATAACCACTAATGTTCACAAGATCAAAGCTAGATCCAATCCAGGACTATCCCTCAAACCCAGAGCTCACTAGGGCTTCCATGCAGGTCTGGACTATTAGAGATTGAATAAAAATGTTTATAAGATTGCATGGATGTAAACCATACCTTAGATTTGTAAAAGAATGATGGATTAAGCTTGAAACCTTGTGTTTTGATCAAAAATCGTGTTCCAGAGGTTGTGTGTGTGTTGGGCGGGTTATGGGACGACTAGGGTTTGTATAATGAAGTTTATGAGGTCAAGTATGGTATTTATAGTCGTTTTTAGTCGTCCAGCACGTAACACGCGATTATGCAGCCCTTACAATCCACTTGCGGAGTTATGGGACGACTAGGGTTTGTATAATCTGTCACACCCTCAAAATCCACTTGCGGAGTTTTACCGCGAGGCGCATGACAAACCAGGATCCAAACCAACGATCACAATAAACAAGTCTAACATGAATATAATGCAATTTCAAAACAATGTTTAAAATCCCCGTTTACAGCGGAAGCTTATTCAAAACAATTATTCAATAGTAAACCAATGTTCAACGTTTGTAAAATCATGCAACTCTAGCTAGACGCCGTGTAGACGCGTGCACCCTAGTTCCATTGTGCTACCTTAGCGACCTGAGAAAACATGTAAAAGTTTACGTCAGCATAGAAATGCTGGTGAGTTTACAGGTTTAGTAATCCAAGTACCAAGTCCACCTGTCCATACTATAACAAATCGAAAACCAGTGTACGCTAGCTAGGCGTATGTTTTGTTACTACCACGATTGGAAACCATTACTAACACGCATACCAGATGTTGTGCCCGAAAAGTAAACCAGTTGTTCCTGTTGTTCCTGTTTGAGACAATATGCACTCGCCCGGCCCTCCAAGCCGACGAGCGGGGTTGGTCACTCCCAATAGCGCTATTCACATTTCCCCGTTGTGCAAACCCGCACATTCATGGTTCCCCCCGGGACTTCCAAAGATCGTGTAGTACACAATAGAAACCCATAGTATGACAGTAGTTACCAAATAATCGTTTTAACACATGTTTTCTCCCCCGAAAATGTGAAACCAGTTTAAAAGAGGGGCCGTAAACTCACCTTAAGTTGCGTTACTCCTTAACCCGAGTAAACTCAGCTGCTATGCTAGTCCCGTAAAGCGGCGACCTAACATATGACAGTTACAAGTACTTAGACTAATAACCCGCAGGTTAACTGGTCCCTAGATGTCCAGACCATAACCAAGTTCGTTTGAAAACACCGTGACTGTTTAACTGACCCAAAGTACAAGACTCGACATCCCATTGGTGACCCGAGACTTCTCGTGTTATGTTTACGCTCTCAAACATGCAATCATGCAAGCACACTTAACATACGTTAACGCACAACAAATCATAGCACATAGCTCACGTATCACTGAATTACATCCAGACATATGTTACCAGGTTATTAGATATGTTACGGGGTTCCTAGCATGTTCCTACATGTCAAATCGGGTCTCGGAATGCTAATTTACACTTACAGCAACAGTACACACGATTAGGAAAAGTCAACTAGCATTTAGGTTGGTCAACTGGCATTTAGGAAAGCTAATCGCATGTAACTACTAGCATTTAGGGCTGATTGCATGTAAATACTAGCATTTAGGGCTGATTGCATGTAACTACTAGCATTTAGGGCTGATTGCATGTAAATACTAGCATTTAGGGCTGATTGCATGTAAAAACTAGCGATTGGGGCCTAATCGCATGAAAGACTGGCGATTGGCCTCCTAATCGCCTCTAACATAGGCGATTAGGATTGCTAATCGCCTGTAACCTTGCTGTTCCAGTTTTTCGCGCGTTTAACGCTCCAAATCAGATCCAGAACGTGTGTAACCACCCAATATCATCCCAAACACTATCCTAAACATGTTTCAACTAAAACCCTTCGTTTTGCCTCGTATTATCAGCCCTGCATGCAATCACGTAATCCAAACACCATTCACATAGCATGCAACATCACACTAACATGCGTAACTATCACCCTAATACTCAGTTACTCAGATTTTTATCATCATAATATCATTATTATTCTGATCTAACATAATAACATGTCACTCATTCATCTAGAATCATAAAAACCCTAGCTTTCTAATCATAAACACACATAACACATGTATACTAGTTAAAATCCGATTAACAACACTTATTAACGATTTTCAGAAAGCTTTTCCGTTTTAGAACAGGTCTGGACTATTAGGGATTGAATAAAAATGTTTATAGATTGCATGGATGTAAACCATACCTTAGATTTGTAAAAGAATGATGGATTAAGCTTGAAACCTTGTGTTTTGATCAAAAATCGTGTTCCAGAGGTTGTGTGTGTGTTGGGGCGGGTTATGGGACGACTAGGGTTTGTATAATGAAGTTTATGAGGTCAAGTATGGTATTTATAGTCGTTTTTAGTCGTCCAGCACGTAACACGCGATTATGCAGCCCTTACACGCGATTAGGAAGCCTAATCGCATGTAAGTTCATGCAATTGGGGCCTAATCGCATGAACAGTCATGCAATTAGTCCCTACTCGCCCCTAAGGTCCCCCACTCGCCCCTCCTATAGGCGATTGGGCTATCCTAATCGCCTATAGGGGCCTGTTCCGTGTGTTTTGCGCGTTAAACCCCGTTTTAACATATGTTAACACATATTCACATACCGACAAGTCACATAATGATTGTAAACACATAACACTTGTAAATACACATATTCACACTCGTTCACCAATTCCCGGAACTCGAGACTCGTGTGTTCCGTATGCCCTGACGATCCTACAAATCGTCACCGTTTGTACGCTTGGTTAAGGACCGACATCTAATGAACCTCTAGACCAACATCCAATGATCTTCTAGGATAACCGATAGTTCCCGAACCATAACCCAACTTAACTAACCCAGTTAAGTACAATATACGCGTGACTCGCTAAGGTAGACTTTCATCTAGACAACGTTGTTAACCAGAATTTGCCGGGTGTCACACAAAAGCCCTGAAAAAGGAGATAAGGGGCTTCATGCCATGAAGAACTTCATAGGCAGTCTTGGAATGCCTCTTGACAATAAGGACTCTATTTTGAACATAACATGATGTGTTAACTGCTTCTGCCCAAAAATATAATGGTAGGCCAGAATCAGCTAACATTGTTCTTGCTCCTTCAATTAAAGTTCTGTTCTTCCTTTCTACTACACCATTTTGTTCAGGAGTTCTGGGAACACTGAATTGTCTAATAATCCCTTTAGACAAACAGAATTCATCCAGAGTTTTGTTCCTGAACTCTGTCCCATTATCACTTCTAATGGTTTTGACAGGTAGAAAAAATTGCTTCTCTACTTGTAGAATGAAGAACTTGATGATTTCAGCAGCCTCATCCTTGGAAAATAAGAAAAATACCCATGTAAATCTTGAGTAGTCATCAATGATGACCAAGCAGTACTTCTTCTTACCAAGGCTCATGATCTTTCCAGGTCCAAATAAGTCCATATGGAGTAGTTGAAGACATGCAGTTGTTTTTTATTCTTCAATAGACTTATAGGAGGACTAATGTTGTTTTCCCTTTAAACAGGATACACAGTGTTCTTGACACTGGTATACCTTTAAAGGTAGACCTCTGATCAAGCCCATTTTTGTGACTTTATTTATGGTTTTAAAGTTCACATGGCCAAGTCTCCTGTGCCAGAGATCAGTCTCTGAAGTTGATGCCTTTGAGAAGAAACAGGCAGTGTTGTTCAGTACTTTGTCTTTTTCAATGTCCACTGCATAGACATTGCCACATCTTTTGGCTATCAACAAAGTGTGATCTTAAATGATCTTCTCTATCAACTTCTGGCCTTCTGGTGATATGATCTTGCATGCTGTCTTTGTGAAAAAGGAAGAATATCCTTTATCACACATTTGTGACACTCTCAGCAAGTTGTACTCAAGGTTTTCAACCAGATTGACCTTGTCAAACTGTATTTTGCCAGAGGAGACATTGCCATGTCCTAGCACATATCCCTTAGCATTGTTCCCAAAGGATACAGATCCTTCTCTTTGACTGATAAAATTGTTTATCAGGTATCTGCATCCTGTCATGTGCATTGTGTAAGACTACTCATATTAAATCCGATTTAATACACATTTAGCATCAAAATCATGTTTGTATATCATTAACTAATTTAACTCTCTTAATTTAAGGATTTCACATACTGGTTCAGCATTTAAAAATACTCACAAAAGCTTAGAAATTAGTTACTTATGCCCAAAATTTACAAACATGTTATTATCAGAAGATGTTTTGCGGAAGCGGTTGACTTTGAGTTAGCATTCGGTTCCAAAACGAAAGAGATCACCATCTGAGCATTTCAAACTACCTGGTTTCATACACGAGCATAAAAACCGATTAAAGTTAGTATAAAGTCGAAATAAGATGTTTAGAAAACATCTTATTTGCGTGATATACCATCTGAGCATTTGCTGCTTGAAGAGAAACCCGACCGTAAGCTACGGTCCATGGACCATAGCCTACGGTAGCCATTCTCTGGTCATAAAGATGTCCTGGACCGTAGCTTATGGTCCTGTCAGCTCAAATTGGCTGCAAAAATGGTATTTCCCCTGCACGATTCGACCGTTAATCGTGGCCTTAAATCACCTCTTCGGGTCAAGTTTAAACACATGTTTTAGGCCCTTTACATGACCATTCTACCTGGGATTACATACCTTTTCATAAAGCTTCAAATATCACAATCTAGGTCCATTAATTTATTTACCAAATTCACCCGTTTAGGATTATTTCAAGGGTTGCGTATCCAATAATGAATCGTTTCGCCTTAGCGAATGATTAAATAACTTACCTCAAGTTTCAATTATGCGTACGATTATACGACACATTCAAGAATTATGAAATCATCCTCGATGCTCGTTAAATGACACAACATCACAATACTATCATTAAGCTCGTTAGTCATATTGGATCTCCTTTCGAATACATGTCTTATAGACTATGTTCTAAAACGAATTTCGATTATCACCCCCGTTGTGGTGAAGCCTCGTGTCCGTGGTCACATGTACCACATCTCTCGGTCTACTCACCTGGTCCAAGTGACAATCGTTTGAGTCATTTATGGTCATTTGAGGATCCAATACAACATAACGAGAGATCAGATACACGTTTAGTCTAACTTACAATTCAATTGTCAATATGAAGTATAGAGGATTCGAAGTCATAAAATGACTTACCTTAGTCGTGCCCCTTTTGTTTCAAGTCCTTAGTTGTGTGGCTTCCTGATGCTTTGTGCTTCGTGCCTGGTTTATTATTCACATAGACATAACAATGATTGTTAAGCACAACTCTAAGTTACCCCTTGGGTATACCAAAGGTGTCCGTGAGAAATGTGTTTACCAATGAAGTCGAGCTTCATTGTGGCGTTTAATCGAACACTTTGTGGGCAGAATTTCACATCAATCCTACCCATCATTGTCATGGTGGTCTAACATTCCCAACACAAGAATTTAACTAAATTTACAAGTTTAAATCATCCTAATGAATCCCATGAGCTATTACGCATACAAACCTCCTGTTTTAGTGTGATTATCATAACATAACATCCTATTACAAAAAACCCACCAAGCACCCACCTTTACCTTTCAAGATTATCCAAATTGGGTTTAGTATAATAGTTTAAAACGCGTTGTAATCGAGTATAAGGTTCCCTTACACTAGAGACACCTCTATTAAGCAACAATTTCGCATAATTTCAAACATCTAAGATTTCATGAATTTTACCTAACTTCACAAATCATAGAATTTGAAGTTATGAATGGTACCTGAGCGATGTTTAGACCTTGGTGACTCGTTTTATGACACTAATAAGCAAAAGCCCTATGATTTGGCCCTTAATCAGCCCTGAATTGTGCAAGAGTCTAAGTGTGTGTGTTGATGGTGTTCTTGAGTTACCAGGAGGAAGATACGTATGGTTCTTCCTTCCTTATTTTGACACCAACATATAATAACTATCACAATTTGGCACCATTGGTCCTTCTAGTAATCTAACTAGTGATGAGTTTGGTCAACAACCAACCAAGTTATTTGCTAACAAGCATTTAGGCAAATCTACTAACTGGGCTTACCGGGTTTTTAAATCGTTGATTTTTTTTTTTTTGTAAATTCGCCTAAACACGGATTATGACATACGCTTAAATTTGGGATGTTACAACTCCACCCCCCTTAAAAAGGGGTTTCGTCCACGAAACCGAGTACGTACCGAAAAGGTAGGGGTAGAACCGTTGCATTTCTTCTTCGGACTCCCACTTTCTTAGATTGTTCTAATCTTTTGCCTCTTCAATTTATACAACCTATCGGTCATGAATTCCCATGGGTCGCGCCTCATGGTTAGATCTTAGGTTTTACAACCTTCTACTACAAGGGCTATTTTTCCTAGGAATTATTTACTCCCCTACAGTCATGGTGCATACGTTTTTAATCATTTACTCTGTTTAGAGTCATTTCTATGCACCTTTTCGCATATCATATTTGGTTACTATAACGATTTCCGGAAAGCTACCTCCCACGTCTAACGAGGTTTAGTTCCTGTTTTATTCTGGCTCATAGGCCTCCTATAACACTATGGTTTTTACCGTAAAACATCAAGTCTTTTCCATACCCCACTTTTCCTTATCCTAGACATCGCGTGCCATCTTTTATAGTGTTTCCACCTATTAGCAGGCTTAGTTAGATTTACATATTCTCATTGGTCCAAGTGGTGACGACTTGCCACCTGACCTGGTTGAACCTTTTGTCGTTTGCCTATGTATCACCAAGCTATTTACATGTTATCTTTCGATTTTCGTTATCTGGTTGTTAATTTCTGTGAATAGTTTATTCACATGAGTTTTCTGTTATATGCTGACTTATTCCCATAAGTCACCTATTTAGGATAGTCATTCAACTCAATGACTATGATCTATGATATGATTATGTACTGACTAACAGATGTTCACTTATAGTTCGTGATTCTAATTTAGGCACCCGTAGGTGCCATGATTTGTCCAAGAGTCGCCGCCTTGACTTCCTGGTGGGGTTGGTTTTGGAATTCCATCCATCCCCTATAGGCCTAACCTATGCATTTTAATTATTTATTTTACTTAGAATTGTTTCTATGCGCCATGACGCAAATCTGATTTGAGTATTTAGTGACTTCCCAAGAACTGACACTCACGCCCAATGTGATTAGTTAGTTCCGGACTGATTTTCAATTTAATGTTGGTTGACTTTTTTTTTTTTTTTTTTGACGCGGAACGGGTTTTACTTTCTTTAGCCTAGAATTCATATTACTAGGACAAGATCCAAGGCATTTCCACGCACTATTACCACGTAACACCAGTCCCATGGCTCTTTCTCTTTTTTTTTTCTTTTTTTTTTCATTAACTTTTAGCTGCATTTTCAGAAACATTTCCGTTGCAATTTTCTGCGGCATTTTTAGCAACTTTTCGCTGCATTTTCTGCAGCTTTTTCGGTGCATTTCTAGCAGCGTCTCAGCCATGTTTCGAGAGCTTTTCGCTGCACATTTGCGAAGCGTTTCAGCCCTGTTTTTAAAAGCTTTTTGCTGCACATTTGGGTAGCGTTTTAGACATATTTTGGCAGCTTTTCGCTGCACATTTGTGCAGCGTTTCAGTCTTGTTTTGACAGCTTTTCGCTGCACATTTGTGCAGCGTTTTAGATATATTTTGGCAGCTTTTCGCTGCACATTTGTGCAACGTTTCAGCCCTGTTTTTAACAGCTTTTCTCTGCACATTTGTGCAGCGTTTTAGACATATTTTGGCAGCTTTTCGCTGCACATTTGTGCAGCGTTTCAGTAGAGTTTGGCTGCCAATGATTCAGCAGCGTTTCGCTGCACTTTCGTGCAGCGTTTTAGCGTATAATCGATTCCCAATTCCCATTGGTTAATATATTGACGTCTTTAAGTGTTTTAATTTTCCTCGGCCTGTATTCGAGTTTCTAAGGCAGGGTTCGTGGTGTCTCGGATTACGAGCCATTATGATTGTTGAATTACTGCTCTAAATGCAGTACGTGTATTGGTATTTATTATATTATTTACCGCACAACACCGAGTCTTGTGGCAGTTTTCGTTTACGGGTTCTATTATCGCCTTTTGATTAGGCGTTCGCGAAACGCCGTGCCCGTATCAATTTCTTGAATTTCCACTTCGTAATTGGAGAGTTCATGGAATCCTCCATTTATTCTTGATTTAGACGGCGTCTGGCCCACCCCTTGTATGTTTCTTAATGTTTTAGTATCATTTGTTCCATATTGGTACGTGAACTTTCGACCATATGTCGAAGTTATTTTCATATGATTGATCGCCTTTTTCCTTCTCGCACCGACAGTTTGGCATTTTGTGAGTTGGTTGTGTTTATAGGAAGTTTTTTTTCCTATGCATAGGTTTCACGACCCCTTCCTTATTTATCCTTTTGAGTTTATGTATCTAGTTCTTGAGATTCCTCATTAGATTTCTTTCGCATTCGAAATTTAGTTTTCATATCAATGTAAGATTCGTTTTTCTTAGTTCATTGGGGGTACCTTGGTCCTACAGACCACTTCCTTACTAGTCCAATCTCCTAAGATCCGATCTTTGGTACTACGACCCGTTTTTATTCGTTTGTGCACTTAAGACTTTGATTCTTAGATCATTCCCTTGTTCGCACAAGTATTTCTACGTGCGTTTTCTTAGTTTAGTCTTTATGCGTATATTGGTCCTGCAGACCCAGTTTAGCTTATTACGGAGGTGTTGCCTCCATTTTATGATTCTTAATCCTTTATACATATTAGATCTATGCCAGTTGGTCTATTCCTCCAGTGCTAAAGGCACATGAAGGTTCGTTTCGTTCTATCATAGGGTCATTATAGTTCCCGGGGTCTTTGACTTTCCCTTTACAATTAAATGTTGGGTTCATTTCCTTGTTTAACACGTGGTCTTATGTTTAACCACCACGATTTTCTATTTAGATCAGTGTGAGCCATGCTCTACGGTTGTCCCATGGGCCTTTATTTTGTTTACATTTCTTTTAGTGTGACATGTAGTTCACCCTTGCCCATAGGCTTTTACAAAATTGTTATGGTTTAAGTTCGCGAATATCCTGCCTTGAACTGAGTTCGAGTCTTGGTTTTGTTTCACCTTCATATGAGGTTTATGCTTGCAAGTGATCAATCCCTTGAATATAGTTCGAGTTTGCTTAGGGCTTAACCTTTTATTAAGGTTCAAGTCCATTTACGATTTAACCCTTGATTAAGGTTCAAATCCATTTAAGCATCTCACTTTTGGTTATAGTTCGAATGCGTGCATGACTTAACCTTGGATTAAGGTTCAAGTCTATCTACGGATTACCTTTATTGAGTTCAATTGCGATTATGAGTCAACCTTGATTAAGGTCCAAGTCTATCTACGGATTAACCTTTATTAAGGTTCAAATGCGATTATGACTCAACCTTGATTAAGGTTCAAGTCTATCCACATGTATGTCTTTGTTTAAGTTTCTAACGTGTTTATGACTTAACCTTGGTTAAGGTTCAAGTCTTAGCTTGGTTCGCGTAATTGTTGTGGTAATACCTTTGGCTTTACGGCCTCCCCGGTACATATGCATTGGTTTCACATACCCGATTACCCGACCTCACAAAGTGTTTGGCAATGCTTCTATGATATATACTTCTTGAGTTGTACCTTAGAAGACTTTACATGCCTTTGTCCTTGACCCGGTCCTCGTCACATGAAAGGTAGGCGTTAGATCACGAGAAGCCCACTGTACCATGTGTTTAACACTTACCTGGCCGGGGTAAGTACTTTCCAGATGAACAGTTTTCGACCATGTGTTCATTTGTACTCTTCTTATCTTAATTCTGTCGATTAAGTTTTCTCTGCCCCCGAGTAATTCTTTTGAATTCATGAGGAGTTCTTGTCATTTGCGGTTTGCGCTACATGTCCACATGTGACTGTTGCTTATTTGTGTTTATTATTGCAAAAGCATATTTCATTTGATTTGGTAGAGCCTTTGCCCACCTTGTTTGTTTGTTTAATGTGTTTCCGAGTTTTGAAATGTTTAATGCACTTTTTGCATGTTCTATTCCTAATTGACTTGTGTTCAATCATGATATATAGTATTTTCAACTAGATTAAAATAACTTTGGAAATGAATTCCCGGATGGATTGATGCTCAATCTTGAACCGAAAGCTTAACTCAATAACCTTGGGCTCTGACTACCACTTGTAAGACCTACTCATATTAAATCCGATTTAATACACATTTAGCATCAAAGTCATGTTTGTATATCATTAACTAATTTAACTCTCTTAATTTAAGGATTTCACATACTGGTTCAGCATTTAAAAATACTCACAAAAGCTTAGAAATTAGTTACTTATGCCCAAAATTTACAAACATGTTATTATCAGAAGATGTTTTGCGGAAGCGGTTGACTTTGAGTTAGCATTCGGTTCCAAAACGAAAGAGATCACCATCTGAGCATTTCAAACTACCTGGTTTCATACACGAGCATAAAAAACCGATTAAAGTTAGTATAAAGTCGAAATAAGATGTTTAGAAAACATCTTATTTGCGTGATATACCATCTGAGCATTTGCTGCTTGAAGAGAAACCCGACCGTAAGCTACGGTCCATGGACCATAGCCTACGGTAGCCATTCTCTGGTCATAAAGATGTCCTGGACCGTAGCTTATGGTCCTGTCAGCTCAAATTGGCTGCAAAAATGGTATTTCCCCTGCACGATTCGACCGTTAATCGTGGCCTTAAATCACCTCTTCGGGTCAAGTTTAAACACATGTTTTAGGCCCTTTACATGACCATTCTACCTGGGATTACATACCTTTTCATAAAGCTTCAAATATCACAATCTAGGTCCATTAATTTATTTACCAAATTCACCGTTTAGGATTATTTCAAGGGTTGCCTATCCAATAATGAATCGTTTCGCCTTAGCGAATGATTAAATAACTTACCTCAAGTTTCAATTATGCGTACGATTATACGACACATTCAAGAATTATGAAATCATCCTCGATGCTCGTTAAATGACACAACATCACAATACTATCATTAAGCTCGTTAGTCATATTGGATCTCCTTTCGAATACATGTCTTATAGACTATGTTCTAAAACGAATTTCGATTATCACCCCCGTTGTGGTGAAGCCTCGTGTCCGTGGTCACATGTACCACATCTCTCGGTCTACTCACCCGGTCCAAGTGACAATCGTTTGAGTCATTTATGGTCATTTGAGGATCCAATACAACATAACGAGAGATCAGATACACGTTTAGTCTAACTTACAATTCAATTGTCAATATGAAGTATAGAGGATTCGAAGTCATTGAATGACTTACCTTAGTCGTGCCCCTTTTGTTTCAAGTCCTTCGTTGTGAGGCTTCCTGATGCTTTGTGCTTCGTGCCTGGTTTATTATTCACATAGACGTAACAATGATTGTTAAGCACAACTCTAAGTTACCCCTTGGGTATACCAAAGGTGTCCGTGAGAAATGTGTTTACCAATGAAGTCGAGCTTCATTGTGGCGTTTAATCGAACACTTTGTGGGCAGAATTTCACATCAATCCTACCCATCATTGTCATGGTGGTCTAACATTCCCAACACAAGAATTTAACTAAATTTACAAGTTTAAATCATCCTAATGAATCCCATGAGCTATTACGCATACAAACCTCCTGTTTTAGTGTGATTATCATAACATAACATCCTATTACAAAAAACCCACCAAGCACCCACCTTTACCTTTCAAGATTATCCAAATTGGGTTTAGTATAATAGTTTAAAACGCGTTGTAATCGAGTATAAGGTTCCCTTACACTAGAGACACCTCTATTAAGCAACAATTTCGCATAATTTCAAACATGCAAGATTTCATGAATTTTACCTAACTTCACAAATCATAGAATTTGAAGTTATGAATGGTACCTGAGCGATGTTTAGACCTTGGTGACTCGTTTTATGACACTAATAAGCAAAAGCCCTATGATTTGGCCCTTAATCAGCCCTGAATTGTGCAAGAGTCTAAGTGTGTGTGTTGATGGTGTTCTTGAGTTACCAGGAGGAAGATACGTATGGTTCTTCCTTCCTTATTTTGACACCAACATATAATAACTATCACAATTTGGCACCATTGGTCCTTCTAGTAATCTAACTAGTGATGAGTTTGGTCAACAACCAACCAAGTTATTTGCTAACAAGCATTTAGGCAAATCTACTAACTGGGCTAACCGGGTTTTTAAATCGTTGATTTTTTTTTTTTTTTTTGTAAATTCGCCTAAACACGGATTATGACATACGCTTAAATTTGGGATGTTACAACTCCACCCCCCTTAAAAAGGGGTTTCGTCCACGAAACCGAGTACGTACCGAAAAGGTAGGGGTAGAACCGTTGCATTTCTTCTTCGGACTCCCACTTTCTTAGATTGTTCTAATCTTTTGCCTCTTCAATTTATACAACCTATCGGTCATGAATTCCCATGGGTCGCGCCTCATGGTTAGATCTTAGGTTTTACAACCTTCTACTACAAGGGCTATTTTTCCTAGGAATTTATTTACTCCCCTACAGTCATGGTGCATACGTTTTTAATCATTTACTCTGTTTAGAGTCATTTCTATGCACCTTTTCGCATAT
>CM061225.1:91139113-91204113 GCA_030844895.1 Ambrosia x helenae
CACCACTAGAGCAAAAGTTGTGTGTATGAATAGTGACCCTCTGGCAAACCTGCCATTATTTAGCGTAAAAAGTTCATTGTACAGATAACTCCTTATTAAAAACAAATCACATCATTGTAGAGGTTACTAGGGTTAATAATCCACTATGTTCTTACCTATGAGTTTAATTCGCTTGAATCTCTCTGATCCATGGTATCCACTTTCAGAATGAAGAGAAGCTATCATCTCAGAGAGATATCTGTCAAGTAATTACAAGAAGATGATCAAAGTGATTTCTATCGGATATCAACTGAAAAGTTGTTTCATTAATTATAAATAATCCTTACAAAATATTTTTTAACTTAAATCTTTGAGCATACCACACTTAGAGGGTCACTATTTCATACATAAAGGTATAATCGTGATGTGATGGATTTTTATATTTGCAACTTAGTTCCTTTTTTACCTGGTTGCAAAGGAACTTCAGGTCAGCAGACCTTTGTTAAAAGCAAGTGTGAAGTTCAAGATCAAGAAGAACAGTTCGTCAACGATGATAGTGTGTTGTATGTATAAAATTGTGAATAATTGTAGTGTGTTCGGTGCAGTCGACGAACATCATTCAAAATTTCAACTTCCCGTTCAGGTGCTTAAGTCCACCTTGAAGACTGGATACCATGGATCAAAGAGATTCAAGCTAATCAAACTCATAGGAATCTTGAACGAAAATTATACAGTTATTTGGAATGTTCCTGATCATTACAGTGAGATTGATAACTTCTCTATGGAAGCAACAAATTCAAAACAGAGGTAGGTTTGCCAGAGGGGTCACTATTTATACATAAAGAGTATAATCAACAAGGGTGGTTATCGGAGAGATATCGGTCAACGATGAAAGCAAACCTGATAAAGGCTGAACACGAGTATAATCAAACAGCGATGTCAAGGGTTTTAAGACAAGGAAGATGAATTCAGTTGTTATCGGAGAGATATCGGTCAACGATGAAGGTGTGTTGTATGTATAAAATTGTGAATAATTGTGAGAGTCGATATGAGAGCAATAATCCATCGAGAACTAGAGAAACAGAGAATAAGAGAAGAGATAATAAACATATGAGCTACAACGACGTCGTATTTTGGACGCTGAAGTTCGGAGAGAACTAAATATTCGTTGTTGTTTTTTCTTCTCTATACAGAGTGACGATAGGCGTTTTCGATTTCCAAATGAATCAACGACTTAACTTGACATCATCAACCACGTATAGTCAAACATTTTTCTCCATATCCATACCTTGTTTCAAGTATCTTGTAAAATTCATTTCGTCTTCAAGACTCCATATGAGTCACAAAGGAGACATGGTGTTTGACTTTTTTGTGTTTGACCCATCCGGATGTGAAAGACAATATCCATATTTACCTGATTATAAGAGAGGTCGAGATATTGCTCAATAAACATTATTATTATTATTATTATTTTATTATATTTGTAATTAGTTCCTTTGTTTTATTATTATAATAATTTATTATTATCAAGAATCGGAAATTAGTAATCGATTTATGAAAGTATCAAGAATCGGAAATTAGTAAAACGATTTAATAAATCATTGCTCAGACGTTAGGGTTTGATAAACACAAAACTTATTATTTATAAAGCAACAAAAACACAAATCGTACCGTGAAATAAAGAAAGGCCCATTAGGAGTGCCGTGGAGGAAGATCGTCGGTTTGCTGTAGTCAATGATGGCGCAGAGGTTAGCGGTAACTTTAAATTTTGATGAATGATCGTCGGTTTGCTCTCAATATACCAACCAACAGTCGATCCGACTGTTCATTTCTCTCTATAACAAAGTAAAATTCAGTTGTTATCGGAGAGATATCGGTCAACGATGAAGGCAACCTGAAACGACATGAACATTTATAACCTTTTCTGTACTGTGGCCAAAAGAACCTGATAAAGGTTGTACACGAGTTATTTGGACTGTTGCTAAAATAGTTAAACAAAGCTGAAATTATACAGTTATTTGGAATATTCTTGATCATTACAGTGAGATTGACTGTTATCGGAGAGATATCGGTCAACGATGAAGGCAACCTGATCATTACTTTTCATGCAAGCAAGGTGGACTTAAGCACCTGAACGGGAATGAAGGATGAAAGCATGACGTGAAACATGGCGTAGTCACATTCGGTCATCAAGGTGGACTTAAGCACCTGAAGGGAAGTTGAAATTTTGAAATTTTAATATAATTATTATAAAAAATGTTCTTTTGCATGAAAAGTAATGATCAGGAACATTCCAAATAACCGTCCAATTTCAGCTTTTGTTTAACTCATGATATAATCCACCAAATCATTTCTTCAAGTTCATTTCACCAAAAAAGGCATAACTGTAATGATCAGAAACATTCCAAATAACTGTTCAATTTCAGCTTTTCAGCTGTTATCCGAGAGATAGCGGTCAACGATGAAGACAACTGAAAATAACGGATACCATGGATCAGAGAGATTCAAGCTAATTAAAACTCATATCTCAAGTGGACTTAAGCACCTGAACGGGTGAATACATCTTGCTTTTGACAAATCCATTGGTAACACCTTGAAGACAACCTGAAAGTGGATACCATGGATCAGAGAGATTCAAGCTAATTAAACTCATATCTCAAGCTAATTAAACGAAGCGAAACGGGGAGATGATAGCTTCCATCGATGACAATTATCTCTCTGAGATGATAGCTTCTCTTCAGATTCTGATTGCAACGGTGGAATTGGAATTGGAATTGGAATTAATGAGACAACTTTTCAGTTGTTATCCGAGAGATAGCGGTCAACGATGAAGACAATCTGAAAGTGGATACCATGGATCAGAGAGATTCAAGCTAATTAAACTCATATCTCAAGCCGGTGCAAGAGGGTCACTATTCGTGTATAAAGAACATTAATTTATCCTGTTCCATCTTTGTTATTTTGATAATTATCGTATTTGCAACTTAGTTCCTTTGATTCATCATTGTTGTACAAAGCTGGATGTTCGTACGGGAAAACCAAAAACGAGCAATAAACGAAGCGAAACGGGGAGATATAATTTTCTTGGCTTGGAAACAACTTAAAAGAACCAAAAATGAATTAAAATTATTTTTTGGTGATTAACAGATAATTTTAAAGAATTAAAAGAAATTTTTTTTTTTAAAAAAAAAAAGTCAAACGCCTCGCTTTGGTCAAAGCGAGGCGTTTGCCTGCCTCGCTTAGGCCTAAGCTAGGCACAAACAGCCTAGCTTTGGCCAAAGCGAGGCAAGCAAACGCCTCGCTTTGACCAAAGCGAGGCGTTTGGACTTTTTTTTAAAAAAAAAAATAAATTTCTTTTAATTCTTTAAAATTATCTGTTAATCACCAAAAATAATTTTAATTCATTTTTGGTTCTTTTAAGTTGTTTCCAAGCCAAGAAAATTATATCTCCCGTTTCGCTTCGTTTATTGCTCGTTTTGGTTTTCCCGTACGAACATCCAGCTTTGTACAACTTTGATGAATCATTGTACGTGGTCCTCCGAGTAAACCTAACTCGCAACAATTGTTTTTAATTCATTTTTAAGTGTTTTTAATTACTTTTCGAGAAATGATAATTTTCAGATATTACAGATCAAGGTGTTACCAAGCATGTCAAGAAATGATAATTTTCAAATATTGTAGATCAAGGTGTTACCAAGCATGTCAAGAAATGATAATTTTCAAATATTGCAGATCAAGGAAAGAATGAAAATACGTGCTGCACATACCGTGTGTGTAGTCCATTGATGTATTAATATATTATTAATCGCAAGTTTCAATACTAGATAATGCACGTAACTCCCTAGGAGTCTTGAAGACGAAATGAATTTTACAAGATACTTGAAACAAGGTATGGATACCATGGATCAGAGAGATTCAAGCTAATTAAACTCATATCTCAAGACGATTGATATAGAGTATATCAGAGAAAGATTTAGTTGAAAGTGGATATAACTGGACAGTGATATTGATAACTTCTCTATGGAAGTTGCTACAATAGTTAAACAAAAGCTGAAATTGAACAGTTATTTGGAATATTCTTGATCATTACAGTGAGATATGAGTTTAATTAGCTTAAATCTCTCTGATCCATGATATGAGAGCAATAATCCATCGAGAACTTGAGAAAGAGAGAATAAGAGAAGGATAATAACATATGAGCTACAACATAACTTGCACCGGCTTGAGATATGAGTTTAATTAGCTTGAATCTCTCTGATCCATGGTATCCACTTTCAGATTGTCTGCATCGTTGACCGCTATCTCTCGGATAAACTGAACAGTTGTCTCATATGTAACACCCCAACCGATGGCGGAATCATCGAGGTGCCACGTAGTGACGATTGTTCAAAAGCTCATGTACTAAAATGTAAATATTATTGAATAATCAAAATTGTCTTACATGGAAATGGAAAATACATTGTTTAAATGAAATGTAAATATTGAAATAACTGAATTAAAATAAAGCACTAGATGTTCCTTGCTAAAGCACTAGGTCAAACTGCACCTGAAACATGTACAAATAGATATTGGTCAACATATGAAATGTTGGTGAGCATTCCTAGATTTGATATATATAGTAGGTTAAAAAGTTATACAATTCAAGTGCATGCTACAGTGCAAATATGTAAACTATGTATCATACAAATGAGCGAAATCAACCCTGTGACTGTATAATGTACTGTATGAACTGTAGTGTACTCAACCAATAAATGGATGATAACTTAACACTGGCCACGGATTCTCCGATGAAAAAGGGGAGAATCAATCTAGGCGGGTTGTCAATCCAAATAGCGCTATCCAATGTTAAGGTCGGCTTGTACCATGTTAATGATTTCACTAAGTACAAATGTAATCCACATGTAATGTCTAAGCATAAAGCACGTTGTAAGCAATGCACATAGTACTAGAATTGTATTTGTAAAAATGTAAACTTGTATTTGAAATTGTAATAGTGTACATGTAACACCCCAAAAATGTATAAAAGCAAAAAGGGGTAGGAATACTCACAGTTCACGTAATAACTTGAAGTTGAACTTGGATAACGAAATATGAATTGAGATTACTCCCAAATGATCAACCTAAAGTATTCGATAATGTGTAAGAGAAATAACTCTAGGATATATGTATTTCTAGGGCTTCGAATTGGGGATAACGTTTATTTGTTTAATAAACAAATTGTTTATTAAATATAAGAAATTTTAGTAAATAAATAAATAAAAGTCTTTTTGTAAAATTTTAAGTTGAATATAGTCACAACATAAGGTTTTAAGTATGAAAATAATTTTTATAAAAATTATTTTCTTGAAAATAGAATATTTAATCTAATTATTTCAAATTGTCAAAATGCGACTTTAATATCTAAAAATATTAAAATCAAAGAATTCTGAATCAAAAATTGTATTTCAATTCTATATGAATAGAAATAATTTATGTAAAATTTTGGTATAAAAAATATTGTAAAATGAATTTATTATGATTTAATTATGATTAAAACTAACAAAAATTGATTAAAAATATAAAATAAATGATTTTTCAGAATTAAAAATCATTTCTGAAAAGTTTAAAGTTATAAAAACTTAGGATAATTTTTGTGGAAATTAATAAGATCGTTTTGATATTTTAAAGGAATTTAATAAATAAAATAGAATAAACTTGATTTATTTATTATATATATTAAATAAATAAATTTTTGAAAACTAAAAATTGGGTAATGAACTTTATCATTGGAAGATCATACAGTAATTTTTGTAGAATTTAATAAGCACTTTTAGTATTTAAAAACTTTTTTTAAAAAAATAATTATGCTAAATATATATATAAGAAAAGGTAAAAAAAATGTTGTGGGTTGTGGGGATCGAACCTGGGCCCTTGGCCGGTTCGGTTCTGGGGCAAGAATGCACGACCAACTGGTCTGAGGGTAACTTTGTTAATGTTTTTTGATTTCAATTATATTTATAGGAAAATGAAATCAGTCATCTTCCCCAATTCAAATAGCTAAGAACCCTAGTTTTCTTAATACAACGATTCGACGGTTAATAACCCCTGTAACGTTGGGGTTAATGCTCGTTGATGTCCGATTAGCATAAACCCACGAAGAAAAATGAACTTACTGATATGTATACATGATCGATGCTTGGTCAAAGAAAAAGTCAAACGAACCAAAAGCTCATCAATTCGCGATATAGATCAATCGTGGTGTGTTCTTGATGGATGGGTTATGCAAATCGCATATATGTGAGTGTGTGTGCAGGTTTGATTGAGCTATAATCACGTATTTATAAGGTTTCAATCCGGGTTAATTTGGAATGCATTTAATCGATTTATTTGGTCAAGTCAAACGCGTTTAATCACGCGGTTTGTTAGTTTAGAAAGAGATGATGATGAGGTGCATAATAATCGGGATTGATTAGTCTATGAACATGTGTATTAAATTAGCAATTGAATTTTTTTCTTGTGTTGTTCTTGTGTTGCACGCGTGACAGCAGCAGAGTACAAGGGAGAAGGAACAGCGATAGAAAGGTTAAATACAAGTAGGTTTGGGGTTTAATTCAACAAAGGCTTCATAGCTTAGTGGTGGGACGCGTGGTGTTGTGTGTGGGATGACCCCGGTTCGATACCCGGCGGGATCAACCCTTTTCTTTTTTTTTTAAAACAGCAAATAAGGAGGGTGTTTGGGCTTCAGCCTTGGGCCTGCTGTCTGGTGGGCCGAATACTTGGGCTGGCACTTGTTGGGCTTCAGAAATGTAAAGGAAACAAGGGGTTTGGGTTTGAATTAGATTTGGTCCCATGTTGTAGTATAATATATATATAATATGTTTTTATAAAACTGAATTATTATTATTATTATTTTTATTATTATTATTATTATTATAAGGATAAAACGTGACGTATAAGATAGGAGATGCGAAATAAAAAAAAATGTATATTTATATATGTGTAGTAATAATAGGATAAAAGTGACGGATGTCACAGCATCCCCTACTTTTAGAAACTTCGTCCCGAAGTTATTTAGAAACATAGGGTTATGGATGCTTGGGTAAAATTAAAATAACTGTGGTTTAGAAAACTCGAATGATTTGGGTAAGAGGTTTGGTAGATGTGAGTTAAGGATTAGGTTAGGTTCGTCACGAATAATAAGGAGAATAAGAATCTAGTAATTCACCAAGTTTCAAGTTTTAGGAATCCTATGATAAATGTACGAGTTGATTGACTATAACAAAACCAAATGAACTACAAGCAAACAGAGTTTGTTCCTGGTCCGACTTCCAGTCTCACTTCAATGCATCATTAGTGTTTGTATACAGGGTGTACCGCAGCTAACCCACCACACCTTTGATACCTTGAAAACGTACTGGACGCCTTTCCAAAAACTCTAATAGAATTTCACACTACCCTAATGTACCTGTAAATTCATGATTACGTTCCGGACCGGAATCATCAATTTACCTTACATTAAAGTTTTGCGTCCTTCTATGACCTCACCGATTGTTAAGCAAGTTCTATAGCCTCCACCAGCCGTGGAGTAGGTTGTAGGGCCCCTCCCGACTGTTTGAAAAGGCTTAGTGACCCCTACCAATCGTTGAGTATGTTCGATAGCCTCCACAGTCGTGGAGCAGGTTGTAGGGCCTCTCCCGACTGTTGAAAAAGGCATGATGACTTCTATTAGGTGCAGCAATTATTATTCACATAGATTGCAAATTGATAGCATGTTTATGCAAGCAAGTTTGTAAGTACTACAACCATTAAGTGTTATCATGAATAATTAAATGTTTACGAGTATCGTGATTAATTAGATGTTCGATGCGTAGTCAAATTAAGGAAAAATCTAGTTTCAATCAAGCAATGATGTTTTTCTTAGAAAGCTTTGTAAGATCAAGTGTTAAGTCCAAACGTTTCAAATAAATGTAAGTGTACGATTAAAATAAACGTAACCAATATGATAGATTACCAATTTGTGTTCGTACATAATAGTATGCAAGGAAATCTCTAGATGTTATATGCCTATGAGTATGTCATAATTGGGTACAAAATGATAATAAGATCAAGAAAATGAAAACACGAGTATCATGAATAATTAAATGTCCAGTGAATAGTCAAATTAAGGGAAAATCAAGTTTCATAAACAATGATGTTTTGGAAAAATCCTGTAGAATCAAGTATCAGGTTTTTAGTAGTTTGATTATCATGGGTAACTAGTTTATGTGTGAGAAGGTGAAGGATATGAATTTAGTTCTTGAGAGGATGATGAAAAATCTTGAAGCAGAATCAAGGTTGTGAGCGATATTGAATGTGAAGATAGTTGATAAAGGGTTTATTTTATAGTAAGGAGATTATATAGCAGTGTAAATTTTGGGGTTTGGATCAAAGGTTATAATCAAGTGTATAAGAAAACATGATTGTGGTGTATGCCAAATATTGTAAAAATTTGAACAAGTTGAAAATGAGTGAGTGTTGATGGAGAATCTAGAGACTATATATTATTCCAAAAAAATAAATATTTTCAAAATTTGGTTTTGTACATAAGGCAAAAGTTGTTAAATAGTACAAGCTAAGTAGGCTTTGTAATAGTTTAAAACATTATATACAAAATCGTTTGTTACGTCAATAAATAATCAATTGAATTTAAGTTCGAGGAAAATATGTACTTTGTAAAGTTGCTAGGTAATACAACTAGTTTTAGAAATCTTTAGTTTGTGCTAAAGTATGAGGTTATAGTTTTTAAAATAAATAACATGTGGAGAAAAGAAATAATATGATTTGGGTAGGGTGTTGAATATTTAAAAAGTGGCTAAGAGGGTAAGGTGAAGTGTGATTGTGAAATCCATAGATGGTTATGAAAGTATGAACTTGTAAGCAATATATGAAAATCATGAAATACAAAATATTGTATATGAACCGAGAGAGTATTATTGAAAAAGCTTGCATAAAATGCTTGGAGTGCCCTTGTCTAGCTGTAAAGCCCAACAAGAACGTTGACTTTTCAAAGGAATTGAACCCTATGGTGATCAAAGAAGACGTGCTTTAGCCTATAAGTGGACACTCACTCAGGAATCCCCAGGTAAGCATAACAGGTCCGTAAATGGATTTATGCGCTATGCTTGCCTATGCCAGAAAACCCAGTGTACAGGCGTCCACCCTTCCAGATTGCACGTGTCCTTATCACACTCATTAAAGTTCAACAACTTTGAAGGAACAAAAGTAAGAGTAGGCATTATGCCTAAGAGTGTCTTCATGAAAGGTACTGCTCCCGCTCCATGATGATGTAGTCTTCCCACTCCTTGTAGGACACCATCTCTATACGTCATGATGAAAGATGAGGAGAAAAGGAGAAGAGAAGGAAAGATTGAGGAAGGAAAGGGAAGGGTAATGAAAATTAGGAAGTGTTGTACCTGAAAGTTGAAATTCGGTTATAGTCTATGCTATAAGGCATTCTAATAACCTAATTCCCTATAACCATGGCTCTGATACCAATCTGTAACACCCCAACCGATGGCGGAATCATCGAGGTGCCACGTAGTGACGATTGTTCAAAAGCTCATGGTACTAAAATGTAAATATTATTGAATAATCAAAATTGTCTTACATGGAAATGGAAAATACATTGTTTAAATGAAATGTAAATATTGAAATAACTGAATTAAAATAAAGCACTAGATGTTCCTTGCTAAAGCACTAGGTCAAACTGCACCTGAAACATGTACAAATAGATTTGGTCAACATATGAAATGTTGGTGAGCATTCCTAGATTTGATATATATAGTAGGTTAAAAAGTTATACAATTCAAGTGCATGCTACAGTGCAAATATGTAAACTATGTATCATACAAATGAGCGAAATCAACCCTGTGACTGTATAATGTACTGTATGAACTGTAGTGTACTCAACCAATAAATGGATGATAACTTAACACTGGCCACGGATTCTCCGATGAAAAAGGGGGAGAATCAATCTAGGCGGGTTGTCAATCCAAATAGCGCTATCCAATGTTAAGGTCGGCTTGTACCATGTTAATGATTTCACTAAGTACAAATGTAATCCACATGTAATGTCTAAGCATAAAGCACGTTGTAAGCAATGCACATAGTACTAGAATTGTATTTGTAAAAATGTAAACTTGTATTTGAAATTGTAATAGTGTACATGTAACACCCCAAAAATGTATAAAAGCAAAAAGGGGTAGGAATACTCACAGTTCACGTAATAACTTGAAGTTGAACTTGGATAACGAAATATGAATTGAGATTACTCCCAAATGATCAACCTAAAGTATTCGATAATGTGTAAGAGAAATAACTCTAGGATATATGTATTTCTAGGGCTTCGAATTGGGGATAACGTTTATTTGTTTAATAAACAAATTGTTTATTAAATATAAGAAATTTTAGTAAATAAATAAATAAAAGTCTTTTTGTAAAATTTTAAGTTGAATATAGTCACAACATAAGGTTTTAAGTATGAAAATAATTTTTATAAAATTATTTTCTTGAAAATAGAATATTTAATCTAATTATTTCAAATTGTCAAAATGCGACTTTAATATCTAAAAATATTAAAATCAAAGAATTTCTGAATCAAAAATTGTATTTCAATTCTATATGAATAGAAATAATTTATGTAAAATTTTGGTATAAAAATATTGTAAAATGAATTTATTATGATTTAATTATGATTAAAACTAACAAAAATTGATTAAAAATATAAAATAAATGATTTTTCAGAATTAAAAATCATTTCTGAAAAGTTTAAAGTTATAAAAACTTAGGATAATTTTTGTGGAAATTAATAAGATCGTTTTGATATTTTAAAGGAATTTAATAAATAAAATAGAATAAACTTGATTTATTTATTATATATATTAAATAAATAAATTTTTGAAAACTAAAATTGGGTAATGAACTTTATCATTGGAAGATCATACAGTAATTTTTGTAGAATTTAATAAGCACTTTTAGTATTTAAAAACTTTTTTTAAAAAAATAATTATGCTAAATATATATATAAGAAAAGGTAAAAAAAAATGTTGTGGGTTGTGGGGATCGAACCTGGGCCTTGGCCGGTTCGGTTCTGGGCAAGAATGCACGACCAACTGGTCTGAGGGTAACTTTGTTAATGTTTTTTGATTTCAATTATATTTATAGGAAAATGAAATCAGTCATCTTCCCCAATTCAAATAGCTAAGAACCCTAGTTTTCTTAATACAACGATTCGACGGTTAATAACCCCTGTAACGTTGGGGTTAATGCTCGTTGATGTCCGATTAGCATAACCCACGAAGAAAAATGAACTTACTGATATGTATACGTGATCGATGCTTGGTCAAAGAAAAAGTCAAACGAACCAAAAGCTCATCAATTCGCGATATAGATCAATCGTGGTGTGTTCTTGATGGATGGGTTATGCAAATCGCATATATGTGAGTGTGTGTGCAGGTTTGATTGAGCTATAATCACGTATTTATAAGGTTTCAATCCGGGTTAATTTGGAATGCATTTAATCGATTTATTTGGTCAAGTCAAACGCGTTTAATCACGCGGTTTGTTAGTTTAGAAAGAGATGATGATGAGGTGCATAATAATCGGGATTGATTAGTCTATGAACATGTGTATTAAATTAGCAATTGAATTTTTTTCTTGTGTTGTTCTTGTGTTGCACGCGTGACAGCAGCAGAGTACAAGGGAGAAGGAACAGCGATAGAAAGGTTAAATACAAGTAGGTTTGGGGTTTAATTCAACAAAGGCTTCATAGCTTAGTGGTGGGACGCGTGGTGTTGTGTGTGGGATGACCCCGGTTCGATACCCGACGGGATCAACCCTTTTCTTTTTTTTTTAAAACAGCAAATAAGGAGGGTGTTTGGGCTTCAGCCTTGGGCCTGCTGTCTGGTGGGCCGAATACTTGGGCTGGCACTTGTTGGGCTTCAGAAATGTAAAGGAAACAAGGGGTTTGGGTTTGAATTAGATTTGGTCCCATGTTGTAGTATATATATATATATATATATGTTTTTATAAAACTGAATTATTATTATTATTATTTTTATTATTATTATTATTATTATTATAAGGATAAAACGTGACGTATAAGATAGGAGATGCGAAATAAAAAAAAAATGTATATTTATATATGTGTAGTAATAATAGGATAAAAGTGACGGATGTCACACATTAATTCCAATTCCAAGGAGATTGATGAAGATATCATCAAGATGAGCAGGAATTGTTAACCTTCCCATTGATTTCAAGTATGTTGCCTTGATCGTTGACAGCTATCTCTCTGATAACAACTGACTTTTACTTTGTACGAAAATCGAGATCATCTCATTCCATGTTGCCTTTTCATGCAAGCAAGTCAAGTCAAAAAAACATTTTTTTATATTGCTCTCATATCATGGATCAGAGAGATTTAAGTTAATTAAACTCATATCTCAAGCCGGTGCAAGTTATGTTGTAGCAGTCAAGATTCCTATGCAAGCAAGTCAAAATTCACCGAACACACTACAATTATTCACTATTTTATACATACAACACAACCCCCGGAGTTTGACCGTACTGTTCTTCTTGATCTTGATCTTCACACTTACTTTTCATGCAAGTCATTATTATAAAAACATTTTTTATAATAATTATATTAAAAAAAAACAAAAAACTAACTAAAAAGACCAAAAAAAAAAATGATCCTAAGCGCCTCGCTTAGGCCTAAGCGAGACGCTTAGGCCTAAGAATCAGCTTTTTCTGCCCCTCGTACTGACTTCCTCGAATTCAGCTCCCAAGCGCCTCGCTTAGGCCTAAGCGAGACGCTTGGGGGGGGGGGTGAAAATAGAAGGAGGGGGGGTGGGAATAGACAGAGCCTTTGGAATAAATATGATTACATTTAATTTAATACATAGGGTTGAGTTATTTTACAAAGGCTATACAAAATTAGAAGTATACAAAAAACATAATATATTATAAAATATGACAGAATGAACCACAAAGTATAACAAAGTGTCAAAAAATATAACACAATGCCGAAGAAAAAAAGACACAATGAATTGAAAAAAAAATGACACAATGATAAAAATAAGAAAAAAGACACAATGATACATAAAAGACACAATGATATAACGCATATTCTAAAAACTACAAGCTAAAACCCCCAAAAACGAAGACCTAAAAACTAACGTCGTAAGGTTCGATAAGACGATTCCAATGCCGCTTGAATAAGTTCAATCAGAGTCTGTTTGATACTCTTCCTACGACTTTCTATTTTTTTTTCACGGTAGATTATTATTTATTTATTTATTTTAGTTATGGTATATTCGAAAATTATATAGAGGTTTTGGAATAAATATGATTACATTTAATAGATAATCTTTGTATACATTATCTCTAAAATATGAGATTTGGTTGTAACCTATTCTATTTATACCTTACTAGTAGGGTGCCCGCGTGATGCAGCGGGGAACACAAACACTTCTAAGGGTGTGTATGGTTCGGTTCAGTTAGATTATTAGCTTCAACCGAAACTAAAACCAAAGTCATCAGTTAATCGATCTTATTGGTTCGATTTATATGGTTAGATTATCAGTTTTTAGTCCGGTTTAGTAAATTTTGGTTAATAACAAAAACCAAACTTTGGCAAAATTTTTTGTTAGATATTTAAGAAACACGTGTGTAAGATTATTATTCAATAGAATCCATTAAGTTTATAGTGAGGCATAGAGTTTGCATGAGGCCAGAGACAAAGAAGATGATATTGACAAAATAGAGAGAAAATGCAGAATAAGTGGCGAGGATAAATGATTCAAATTTCAAATTTTAAAATATGAAAACCCCCTCTATTTCTTCCGCCATTACAATTAAAAAACTTTTATACTCAGCTTCAAACCATATTATGAGTATAACTTGCTATGTACTTTTAATTAAAAAAATGATTTTTTACGTGATTAACAATATCTCGGGGTGAACAATAATTGAACCCTCAACCAAAACCGAACAAAAATTGATTTTTTTCTTCCGCCATTAACTAAAACCGAGTTAACCTAATATTGGTTTTTATTTACCCTAAGTTAATCAAAATTAGCAAACCAAAAACTGAACCATTCATATATTTATACCTTTAATACATTCATTTTATGTATTTATACATTCATTTTATGTACTTTTAATAAAAAAAATGGATTTGGTTATTAACCAAATAGCATGAACCAATTAACTGGTTGGTTCATAAGAACGATAAACCGATAATGTCGCTTTTTGTTTCGATGAAGGCTAATAACCGAACTGAACCGAACCCAACCATGCACTATTAGAAGTGTATGTGTTCTCTATTACATCGCACGGGCACGCTATTATGAATATGTGAATGGTTCAGTTTGACTAGTTTCGGTTAACTAAGGGTGCAAAAAGAAAACGATAACTGATTTAAAGTTAAATCGGATGTTGTTTAATTTAGTTTTCAATTAATTTTGGTTCAATTTTTTCTGATTTTTAGTTTGGCTTCAGTGAACGATTTAAGTATTGCTCACTCCTAGATATTGTTAATCACGTAGCACATAAAAAATTTTAAATTAAAAAAATAGCAATACTATACTCAAATTAAAGATAATAAAATGCTCATTATTATGATGTAATTTTTTTTATAAAGTATCAATGTATCAAATAAATATATATGATTATTTAAAAATCATGGGGAATAGCTTGATTAAAATAAGGAAAAGAAGTTTAAATATCTATTCTATCTATATAATAAATCAATACACTAGGGTTGAATCCTAGCCTTAGAGAGGGTTTAAGTGGATCCAAGTTAGAAATGGGGCTCCATTAGTTTTAGTATAAAAACCTCTTTTTCTTTTTGTTTTCTTCATTTACCATCCACATCAAAATACCTTCACCATTCCTTCTCCTACCTTCCTCATTGTTCTTTTCCATAATTTTCCAAGGTATCTTCTCCATCTCACCTTTGATTTATCATATAACATCAATTCATCTACATAATACATTCAGATGTGTACTGTTAAAAACGTTTTTTGATTTAACAAACGTTTTTTGTATTTGTCAATCAAAGTGTAAAGGTTTTTAATAATTATTTGACGAATAAATGATTACGATCAATTGTAATCATTGTATTTGCACAAAATTTTTACATTGTATTTGCCCAATATGTTGAAAACGTACCAACTTTCTGATTTGGACAAGTTGTATAGACAATTGGTTTTTAGATATGAAATTATTGAAATGGACAATTGGTTTTCGGGAAAAATGTAAAATTTTTGTGTTGATTTTATGGGTTAATTTAACATATATTCGTTTTTCATTTGAAAGACAGGATTCCATTAGAAGAAAAAAAATTCGACTATGTCTTATCACAAGGGTGACAAATTTTTCAAGGTGATTCATGACCCTTCCGCACGAGTTTTGGTATGAATCTTTCTATTTTTTTAAATAAAAATATTTTTTTCTTTTTTTAATGTTGTTTTTTACGTGTTCATCCAGACATTGCCGAAATCCATGAACAGGTTTTTGTTATCTAAACACATACACTACAACAACATTAAAGTTTCCACATACCATGGTCAATCTTGGTTTGTTCTGTTAGAATTTATAGATGATGATTTCTGTTTAACAAATGGATGGTCAAAAGTTGTACATGATTTATGCTTCTCGATGTTTTACGTCATTTTCGACTTTATTGCTCCAAATACTTTCATGATGAAGCATTACAATCATTCTCCATCCATGCAATTGGATTTGTCATTCTGCAAAATGATTGAACATGAATTGACGACACCTATGGTAAACATGATTAACTTCAATAATTTATATTACATGTTTTTATATCTTAATTGTCCATATTTTTTATCGCTAATTTTGCTTTCAGGTTATACCATATTCCTTTATTAATAAGCATTATCCCGATGGAATCCCTAATGTGCCAATCACTATGTATGTAGATGATGAACATCAATGGAACGTGGCAATAGAAAAGATATCTAATTCAAAGTAATTGAATACGATTTTACTACGAATTAAATAAGTTTACTACCTTATTAATTTCAGGTTTGACTTTGAATTGGTTATAAATTTCGATTTTGGACATTAATGTACATTAAATTTTAATTTCTTGCGTAATGTTACAAGTCAAAGTAATTGAATACGAGTTAAATGTCATGTCAAAAACAATAATCATCCATACTTATGTTTATACTACGAATTGAATTTCTAACTTTATAAAACAATTCAAAGTAATTGACTACGAGTTGAATGTCAAAAATCAAATGGTATCCATATTTATGTTTCACCACTTGCATAAGCAAAATCAATATCTGCATTGAATTTCACTTCCTTATAAACGTTTAGTCACAAGTCAAAGTAATTGAATACGAGTTGAATGTCAATTCAAAGTAATTGAATACGAGTTGAATGTCAAAAATCAAATGTATCCATACTTATGTTTATACTACGAATTGAATTTCTAAGTTTATAAAACAAGTCAAAGTAATTGACTACGATTTGAATGTCAAAAATCAAATGGTATCCATATTTATGTTTCACCAATTGCAAAAGGATATCCAAGTCAAAGTAATTGAATACGATTTGACTACGAATTAAATAAGTTTACTGCCTTATTAATTTCATGTTTGACTTTGAATTGGTTATAAATTTCGATTTTGGACATTAATGTACATTAAATTTTAATTTCTTGCGTAATGTTACAAGTCAAAGTATCACGTATACGAGTTGAATGTCAAGTCAAAGTAATTGAATACGAGTTGAATGTAATATCAAAAACAATAATCATCCATACTTATGTTTATACTACGAATTGAGTTTCTAACTTTATAAAACAATTCAAAGTAATTGACTACGAGTTGAATGTCAAAAATCAAATGGTATCCATATTTATGTTTCACCAATTGCATAAGCAAAATCAATATCTGCATTGAATTTCACTTCCTTATAAACGTTTAGTCACAAGTCAAAGTAATTGAACACGATTTGAATGTCAATTCAAAGTAATTGAATACGAGTTGAATGTCAAAAATCAAATGTATCCATACTTATGTTTATACTACGAATTGAATTTCTAAGTTTATAAAACAAGTCAAAGGAATTGACTATGATTTGAATGTCAAAAATCAGATGGTATCCATATTTATGTTTCACCAATTCCAAAAGGATATCCAAGTCAAAGTAATTGAATACGATTTGACTACGAATTAAATAAGTTTACTGCCTTACTAATTTCAAGTTTGACTTTGAATTGGTTATAAATTTCAATTTTGGACATTAATGTACATTAAATTTTAATTTCTTGCGTAATGTTACAAGTCAAAGTAATTGAATACGAGTTGAATGCCATGTCAAAAACAATAATCATCCATACTTATGTTTATACTACGAATTGAATATCTAACTTTATAAAACAATTCAAAGTAAGTGACTATGAGTTGAATGTCAAAAATCAAATGGTATCCATATTTATGTTTCACCACTTGCATAAGCAAAATCAATATCTGCATTGATTTCACTTCCTTATAAACGTTTAGTCTTCCTCATAGATATGTAACTAAATTTATATGGAGTACATGTAATTATACCATTTGATTATAAATTGATTCAAATTACTTTTTAATTTGACTGCCTTATTTATTCCAAATTTGACTTTTAATTCGTTATAAGTTTCGATTTTTGACATTAATGTATATTTAATTTTACTTCTTTATATGCATACGAATTGAATATGTATCTACATATTCGAGTTTTACATTAATTTATATTTTTTTACTTCTTTATAAATATGAGCCGACATTAATGTATATGAATACGAATTGAATGTATAAAACAAGTCAAACTAATTGAATACGACTTGAATGTCAAGAATCAAATGGTATCCATATTTAACTTTCACCAATTGCATAAGGAAAATCAATATGTGATGTCCTAAATCTAATCATTAATTTAAGTTGTACAATCTGACTTTGACTTACTTGTAAATTTTGAATTTTAAATTGAATATGAAATCAGTCTAAAACTATGTTACGAATGTTATCTCCTAATTATATTCCAAACTTATGTATAATTCCATTTGAATTTGTCGATCAAATATACAAACAATTTTGTATCTGACATTTTATGTTTCAATTTCAAAATGAAATCAGGCTAAAAACTATGTAACGAATATTATCTCCTAATTATACTCATGATTATGCCTGAACAATTTCATTAATAAAAAGGTGAATTTTATGTCCTAATTCTACTCCATAGGTTGTATTGCATCTAAAATCATAACTTTAAATCCCAATTTCATAACAATATGCTAATGCTAATTTCACTCCACCATTTCATCCAAGTACTAACTATCGAATAGCTATATAAACACGTTAAGTCACCATTCATACGATTATCCTATCACACATTTCTTGCACTTTGATTAATCGCATACATATATTCTTAGGTTATTTTCTGTTTCTCATCTTTAGATACATAAACATTATTTTTTTTTTATTTCTTATGAATCAATAGATTAAATAGATGTTTGGCATACCTTTTGTTCAATCAATCCATACATGTATGTTGCCATACATTCGAAAATAACCTAAACTTAATATAAGTTTCAATATTATTATGATGTCAACAGTTTGTATTATTGAAGTATTAACTTGAATTTAACATTTTTTTAACAGTTACAAAGATCAATGGCTGCCGTAGATGCAAATGAGTTTACCATGGTTAACCAAATTCATGTCAACCGAAACGGTGTGGCTTTAAAGCTAAAGATTATTCGGGTTTGGCATCAACCAGATCGTCGCAATCCTAATGATTTCTACTCAATTGAAATGATCCTATGTGACGAAAATGTAAATCTCAACTACAAGTTTTTATTAAAGCCTCTTATTTGGCAATTTCAAAAATTACTTTACACTATTTAATATTTTTCAAATACAAATTTTCTTATATTCGTACATTAAAATACGTCACTTCTTTAGATACATACTTTTAATGTTTTTTTTTTTATAATTAACAGGGTGACAGAATTCAAGCAAATGTATTTAAGCAGTTGTTTTTTAGATTTGAGAGGTTTTTGATTGAAAATGTTTCTCTTATTATAAGAAATCCATGAGTTGGGCTCAATTCTTCTAAGTACAAGTATGCTCCAAACCCAAACAAACTGTGCTTGAATATGAATACTCAAGTTTCCGAATATGCTGTTTTCCAAGGTCTAGATTTTGGGTTCTCTTTTGTGCCCTATCAAAGAATTCTGCATAGGGAGGTTGATGAATATGTTACAATAGGTATATTACGTCAATATAGTCTTTTTTAATTACAAGAATTCCATAATAATATTCTTTGGTTTGATGGTACATTAATGTTTCTTTTATATTTGATTTTAGATGTTATAGGACATGTTAACAAGTTCTTCAGCAATGATGATAAAGATAAAAAGGTTGTCGCTGATAAGAAGAGGTTAACAATGGAAATCCAAGATATCGAGTATGTATTGTTTATGTTTTTTGCATTTTTATACAAACTGCAAATTATGGAGGTATATAATTTGTTTTTTTATACTAAAATAATTTTAACTTTTTGAAGGGGTTTGAGCATCTATGTAACATTGTGGGATACTTATGCCATGGAGATGTCTAAATATGTTACAACTCATCAAACGGAGAAAGAATTTATAATAATACTGCAGTTTGGCCATTTGAAGTTTTATAATGGTTGTTTAATCTTATTAAATATTTATATTATATTTATAGCTAGATTATATTTGGCAATATAAATTATATTTATACTTCTAAAGTTTCTTCTTATTATTATTATTTATAATTTTTTTTCCTAATATTTGTTTTATATAGGAAAACCGTATGTTTCTAACTCTTTTGGAGATCGAGTTAGTCGACTGTTCATCAATGGAGATATTGAAGATATAAACCGGTACAAAACAGGGTAGGCACTATTATGTTTTTCAATACGACTTACAATATCTTAAACATGTAATAATAGTTATATAATGTGTAAATCAAATTATTTTTATCAGCTTGGGTAAGAGAAAGTCCGATAATCCTTCCTCGTGTCATCGACCATATGGAACCTCTATGTTCTGTTCTGATGAAGATGAATTTGTCCATAACACTCATTTTAGTAACATTAGTGACATTTGTGAGATTCAAGAGGTAAGTATAATGTTCATACTTAAATACGTTGTTTATAATTAAATATAAAAAGTTTAACATTATTAAAAAATTAGAATTATTTAATATAAATCCCCATTGTATAACATAGACTATCTTCTTTCGGTAACTAATTATAATATTCATACAGGAGCAGGCTCTGGTGTTATTGGGTACTATTAAAGACCTGTTTACCGAATTTGACTGGTACTACATGGGATGTCCCAAATGCACCAAAAAATGTAGTATTGATTATGTAATCAAACAGGTTGGTGAAGGAAGTTCAGATTTTGAGGAAGAAAAGGTTTACCAGTGTTTGAATGTTAGTTGTAGTGCGAAACAAATTATGCCTACACTAAGGTCGGATATCTGTATAAAATAAATTTTAATACACATAAATCATGGTTGAATACAAAAATTTAATTAACATTTAGTTTTATGTTTGTTTTTTTTTTCTAGATTTAAAATTCAGGTTGGTGTACAAGATCTTAATGGTGCTGTATCTCTTACGTTGTTTCATCGTGACGTTGCACAACTTATTAGTAAAAGTGCTTCTGAATTGCTTGATTTGAATACGGTAGTCCATATTTTTTGCCATTTATAGTACAGTTTTTTTAATGATTCTGTAATTATAGTTGTCTAATATTTATATCTTTTTTGATTCCTTTTAAATAGGTTGGTGATACAGTTGAATATCCTGAAGAGATTAAGACTTTGTTAGAAAGAGAGTTTGCTTTCAAGATCTTTGTATCCGGCTTCAATTTAAACAACAAATATGATGTTTATGGTGTAACTAAGATAAGTGATGATCCAACAATTATATCGGAGCTTAAGAAGAAGTTGTACGTAGGACAGGTACATAATCGAACCCTATTTGCTATAAAAAAACAAACTTTTATGTACGTAAGACATTTTACATTACATTGATTTTCAACGTCGTTGTTACAGCCTGCTGAATCAGAATCACTTCACACATCTTTCCTAGCAATGTCGTCCAATGTTGTTTTTGTTTCCAAGGTACCATTTTCACACACACTTAAGTGTTGAAATATTTAATTTAAAAGCCTTTGAATCAGTATTCTTCATTTCCATATATAGTCCATTGACCTTACAAATCAAGACAAATCAAGATCCACGTATATCAAGGCCTGATTCCTTGTCTTAGCTAATTGCCAGCCATAATTTTTTAATACCATTAATTGTATTTTCCTTCTTTGGCATCTTGTATTGGCTATTTATATTTTGTACGATTAGCTTGTTCAATATACAAAAACAATATGAAAGTTATTTTTCTTGGCCACTCCTCTGAATGTCATGTTTAACATGGTATCAGAGCGGTGTTTTTGATCCAAAATCCTTTGTGCTCATCATCTACCAGAAACAGAAGCAATGTCAGAAACAGATAACGACAACCTAGCCATCCAAATAGCCAACCTCCTAAAAAACGGAGTTCAAACTCAAAACCAAAACCCAAAACCGAACTCTACCGATAGCCTAAAAATTAGCCTTAACCTCACAAGCCAAAACTACCCGCTATGGGCTCGAATGATACGAGTCGCCATAGGGGGGAAATCGAAAGCTCTTCTAAATCATCTCAACCAAAATCCACCGGAACCCATTGATGAACAGTGGGAACAGGATGACTTGATCGTTTTTTCATGGCTGATTCAAAACATCGAACCAAACCTTGCTAGTAACCTTACAGAGTTCCCAACAGCGAAATCATTATGGGACGCACTTTCGGTTACATACAGCAGCGGCAAAGACAAACTTCAAACTTTTGATCTCCACGTCAAAGCAAACGAGTTCAAACAAAATGGTTTACCGTTAGAAGAATTCTGGATCGTTATGCAGGGCATCTGGGGAGAAATTGAACGGAGAGACCCAAACCCAATGAAGTGTTCCACCGACATCGCTGCGTACAACAACATCAGGTCAGAAAACAAACTGTTTCAGTTCCTCAATGGTCTTGACCGAAAGTATGATTCCCTTAAAAGGGAAATCCTCCGGTGGGACCCCTTGCCTTCTGCCGAAGCCGCTTATGCTGCTGTCCGAAAGGAAACAGCACATCAAAGCATCTTCGGAAGTGTTCAACAAGGCCTGGCATCGGGTCTAAACTCACCAGGGGATTCCGATGGAGTAGGGCTTGTTTCCAAAAGTCGCCGGTCAGACCAGAAATTTAATCTGTCGTCATCCCGAATTGATAAGAACAAATTGAAGTGTGACCACTGTGGCATGACCAAACATACGAAGGAACAGTGTTTCAAACTCGTGGGGTACCCCGAATGGTGGGCTGACGGACACAAAAAGGGGAAGGCCGCCGCCGCCGTGGGCAATCAAGTGACTACCAACAGCAGCGGCGGTAGCAACAGTAAAGACCCAAAGCTTGCCGGAAGTGAATCCGGTGAAAAAGAAAATATGGCAGCTGGAACTTGCTTTGCGGCGGTTAAAATAAAGGAACAAGGAGAAGAAGGAACAGGTATAGGGTTTGAGGCTTATAACCCAAACCCTTCATTATTTGAACACTCTCAATTAAAGCATAACAATTGTTCTAATATTATAACTTTGAACTCCAAATACTTTAACCCGAAAATCCTCGAGTTATTAAATAAATATGAGGCTTCGGAAGTTACTGACAACCCCACTCACTTTTCTAACATGGATAAAAGGTCAAAAAAAAATTTTAATTTTGGGGAAGTGAACATGGCAACAAAAAATAAAGAAGAAAAGGACTCATGGATATTTGATTGTGGTGCTACCGATACAATGACCTATGAAATATCCGACATGTGCTCAATGTCAAAACCACAAAAATCCAAAATTTGTACAGCAAATGGAGAAGCTCTTCAAGTAAAAGGAGGGGGGGACTATTCAAATTTCACCAAACGTGAAATTGTCAAATTGTCTCTATGTTCCATCGTTATCTCATAAATTGTTGTCAATCAGTCATGTTACTAAAGAGCTAAATTGTGTTGTGCTAATGCATCCCACCTTTTGTATCTTACAGGACATCAGGACGGGAAAGATCATTGGGCGTGGTACTGAGCGACAAGGACTATACTATGTGGATGAAGTGACTCAACAAGGTATTGCAATGCTAGCTCATGGGTCTATAGACAGAGAAGCTTGGTTATGGCACCGAAGATTGGGACACCCATCCAATGGTTACCTGCACCGTTTATTTCCTAAATTATTTCCAGCAAATAAAGTCTTGAATTGCGAGACATGTTTTTTAGCTAAGAGTCATAGACACACTTTCAAATCCAATGATACTAAGGTTGATTCACCTTTTTTATTAATTCATTCGGATGTGTGGGGGCCAGCAAAAGTTGGTGGGGGGGTGCAAAATTTTCGTTATTTCGTAACATTCATTGATGATTGCACCCGCATGACATGGGTTTATCTCTTGAAAAATAAATCCGAAGTGGTTTCAAAATTCACGATTTTTTGTGCCATGGTCAAAACTCAATTCAAGAGCGATATTCAAATTCTTAGGTCCGATAATGGGGGGGAATTTATAAATACTTCTATGAATCAGTTTTGTCAAGAAAAAGGAATAATTCATCAAACCTCATGCGCCCATACCCCCGAACAAAACGGGGTATCGGAAAGGAAAAATCGCTTCCTTTTAGAAATAACTCGTGCACTCATGATTGAATCCCAAGTCCCGAAATCCTTTTGGCCCGAAGCTCTTGTTACAGCAACCTACCTTGTGAACCGTCTCCCAACAAGAGCACTTGACTTAGAAACCCCACTTCAAGCCTTATCCAAATTCCACAAACCCCCATCTAACCTTACCCTTGAACCTCGTGTCTTTGGATGTTCTGTGTTCGTTCACCTACCAAAGACAGAACGTTCTAAACTTGAGGCATGTGCTGAAAAGTGTGTGTTTGTCGGATATGGAGTCAATCAACACGGGTATCGATGTTATAACCCACACAAACGTCATATGTACACCACGATGAACTGTGACTTTCTCGAAACAGAATATTATTACAATACCCAACACACTGGTCAGGGGGAAAAGTCATGCGATGACACATTGAGTTGGTTAAAATGGATGCCATCCTTAGAAGGAATTATTCATGAAACCCAAACTCCGTCACAATCCACCAGTCCTGAAGACAGTACCACCAACAATGATCTTCCTAACCTGGCGTCAGAGGTAAGTAATTCACAAACTCAAACTCAAGAGTATGTTGATTCTTCCGGTAACTCTGATTCATCCACTAACTGTGAAAATCATGAGTATGTTGAAACTCCTGATTCACCCAACCATGTGGCAGAACAGGAAACATCACAGGATGAAGAAGCTAAATATGTTCTACCCCCAAGAACCAACAGAGGAGTTCCTCCAAAGAGATACTCTCCGGAGAAGGAAGCTCGAAGCTCCCGATATCCAATGGCAAATGTGGCATCTGGAGACTTATCACCAGAAGCCCAAGCTTTTTCCACATCTCTATGCTCTGAAGAAATTCCAACTACAGTAGAGCAAGCCCTTAAATCTAAGGATTGGAGAAAGGCAATGGAATTAGAAATGGATGCACTAAATAAAAATGACACATGGGAGACGTGTACTCTTCCACCTGGAAAAAACCCAGTAGGATGTCGATGGGTCTTCACTATAAAATATAAACCGAATGGAACCATTGAAAGATACAAAGCCCGACTTGTAGCAAAGGGGTACACTCAAACATACGGAATTGACTATTCTGAGACATTCTCTCCTGTGGCGAAAATCGACACAATCCGGGTCCTCTTCTCTATAGCTGCAAACAAAGGATGGCCTCTCCTCCAATTTGACGTAAAGAATGCCTTCTTACATGGGGAGCTTAAAGAAGAAGTTTATATGGAAGCCCCTCCCGGATTCATGGAAAAGTCCAATCCTAGAGAAGTGTGTCGCTTGAAGAAATCGTTATATGGTTTAAAACAATCTCCTCGTGCCTGGTTTGGCAGGTTCACTTTGGCTATGAAAAAATATGGCTTCAAACAGAGTAACTCAGATCATACCTTGTTCCTTAAACGGAGGAATGGACTCATAACATGCTTAATTATTTATGTTGATGATATGATAATCACAGGTAATGACGAAGAAGAGATGACAAGGTTGAAAGCAAACCTATTTAATGAATTCGAAATGAAGGATCTGGGAAGACTTAAATACTTCCTTGGGATCGAAGTCTTGAGATCTAGACAGGGGATTTTTATCTGCCAAAAGAAATACATCCTTGACCTGCTAGCAGAAACAGGGATGATGGATTGCAGACCTGTGGACACTCCTATGATGGTGAACCAGAAGCTCTATATGGAGGAAAATGCTAAGCTGGCCGACAAGGGAGAATATCAACGGATGGTAGGAAAACTAATCTACCTCTCACATACTCGGCCTGACATTGCTTACGCAGTGGGGGTTGTGAGCCAATTCATGCATCAACCACAAGTTACCCATATGGAAGCAGTGAGAAGAATCATCAGATACCTCAAAGGGACACCCGGTCATGGAGTTTTGTTCAAGACAAATGGGCACCTTGAAACCCAAGTGTATACCGATGCAGACTGGGCAGGAGATAAAGGAAATCGAAGATCAACATCTGGTTATTTTACCCTCGTTGGTGGAAATCTTGTCACTTGGAGAAGCAAGAAACAAAAGGTGGTGGCTCTTTCGAGTGCCGAAGCAGAGTTTCGAGGAATAGCACGTGGTCTAACAGAAGTACTTTGGGTTTGAAAACTCTTGACAGAGATCGGATATCCTCCAACCCAATCCAGTAAAATTATGTGCGATAACAAGGCTGCTATTCAAATTTCAGAGAATCCAGTCCAACATGATCGCACAAAACATATTGAGATAGACCGACACTTCATCAAAGAAAAACTTGAAACGAGGATAATTGAACTTTCATTTGTCCGCTCAGAAGATCAACTCGCAGATATATTAACAAAGGCGGTCAATGGAAAAAATTTTTATCATTGCCTTGGCAAGTTGAGTATCGAAAATCCCACTACTCAACTTGAGGGGGAATGTTGAAATATTTAATTTAAAAGCCTTTGAATCAGTATTCTTCATTTCCATATATAGTCCATTGACCTTACAAATCAAGACAAATCAAGATCCACGTATATCAAGGCCTGATTCCTTGTCTTAGCTAATTGCCAGCCATAATTTTTTAATACCATTAATTGTATTTTCCTTCTTTGGCATCTTGTATTGGCTATTTATATTTTGTACGATTAGCTTGTTCAATATACAAAAACAATATGAAAGTTATTTTTCTTGGCCACTCCTCTGAATGTCATGTTTAACATTAAGTTCATATTAATAAATTTTACTCATTTTTTATTGATACACAATCACGGCTACATTGGCCACATATGTTTATAAATATTTTATCTTTAGGAATCAGACACAGCCGATAATGAAACGCCAATTTCCATTGCTGATAACTTTGTTGATAAGAAAGTTTATGCTGAAGGAGAACAATGTTCTATCAGTTCCAAGTATCAAATGGTTAAGCGTAAACTGATTGACGCAATTTCTGATGATGAAAGCACACCAATTCCTTCAACTAAGATTGGAAGTGGTGGTAGTATGGAGTAACATAAAAGTTCGTTGAGTCCTCCATCTTGCTAAAGCCTAATGAAGAGGATTACTTTGCTATGCTGATGGTCTACGAGTTCTATTGCTTTATGTTTTGTTTTTTAAGTATATTTGAACAATTTCTACTTTGTTATTTCCTATTTCTACCATGATTTGGTTTACTGTTTTTATTATGTTTCATAACGATGGTAATATTTAATAAATGCGTTTGGTTGATTGATAAGTACATTTTCATCCATTTGCTATTATCTATCTAATATATAATACAACTGATTGGGTTGATGTAGTCATCTACCCTAATGTTATTTTTATTTTTTATAATTAATATCTAATTAAGAAAAAAAAGTTCTCGATCAACTTAAATTGTTACCTCTATTTTGTTGTTATAACACAACCTAATATAAGGGCCCACTAAATTATCAAAACCAGCCCATCTGAAACGTGGGTATTATGTTACTTAGTGGGCCGAATTTGTTTGATGAAACAAAGGCCCGATTCATAACAAGATGTATTTTAGAATATTTGTTTTATTATAAATGTCTACCAACCTCCTCATAATATTCAGATTCTCAAAAGCCACTTTACCAATTTGTGAGTTACTTTTTCATCTTCTTCTCTATCTAATCATGATCTTATAATTCTTCTTTTTTTTTCTTTAATCGATGTGTAGGTTATATCTGTTTGTATTTTTACTGATTATTATTAAGGAATCATATACTTTATGTAATTATAACTACTAAATTTTGATTATGCATGTACTATAAATTTCTGGATATTCAAATTAGTAAGCGTATATCTTGATTTTTAATTTTAATGTGAATATGTATTTAGTAACAATTTCTGTTTTTGAAATTTATGTAATAAACAATCAGTGTTTACTATATGTAGTTATCATTAACAAATTTTTAGATTGTATGGTTTTATAATTTATTATTAATCACGTTTGATGTTTTTGATCAATGTTTTTTCTAAAATAATTGTTCTTGAATATATGTAATAATCGTTTTGTATTAGTATGTTAATTTGGAAATATGTTTAATATGGCTAACTATTGTTTAGGAAACTAACCTATGTTAATTAGTTGATAAATTACAGACTTTTGCATATTAAAACTGATACATAGGTGATATAGTCTTTGCTATATATAGATTAGGTTCATATTTCTGTTCCTAAAGCATATGAGACAATGTTATGAGGTATGTTATGTTTGTAATAGGTTTTATAGTCTTTGCCATATATACATTATGTTTATATGGCTGTAAAAAGTATATGACACAATGTTATCATTTATATTATGTTTATAATAGGTCATATAATCTTTGCCATATATAGATAAAGTTCATATAATGTTCTTGGCGTGCGCTGCTGCGCATATTAGCATGTAAGTTTTTGGGTTACGGGTGATGATTTATAGAAAATAATCCATATTCAAACGGATGATCTTGGACCTGTTTTTTATATTTTATTGTTGTCGCTTAGTCGATTTTATCATTTTGCCATAACAGACATGTGTAGTTATGTAGATTGGGTCGTTTTCAATACATGTGTACTTGTATAGGATGTTATTTTGATACCTGATGACTTACTTATTTCTCAATCTTTGGATCCTGTTTCTGATTTGATAGACTTTGTTTATCCGTCACTGTTGGATACCATCTACATTCCGACTTATTTTCAAGATCGAGCTATATTGGCACCGAATAATGAAGTTGTTCATGAAATTAATGATATATTACTTTCAATGTTTCCTGGTGACGAAGTTGAGTATCTAAGTTCGGATAGTGTTTGCCAGTCAGAAGATGTTAACAAACAGGTTGATGAAAGATTAGTTTCTCCTGATGTGCTGAATGGTCTTAAGTTTTCTGGAATACCAAACCATCATTTGGTTTTGAAAGTTGGTGTCCCCGTAATGTTACTTAGAGAAACATTGATCAGAAAAGCGGTTTGTGTAATGGGACAAGGTTACAAGTTGTTAAAATGAGAAAACGTGTAATTGAAGCCAAAATCATTTCAGGAAGTAACATTGGAATGCGAACTTTTATTCCAAGAATTACTTTATCCCCCTCAGATAAAAAAATTCCTTTTAAATTTAACAGAAGGCAATTCCCAATTGCTGTTTCTTTCGCAATGACAATAAACAAAAGTCAAGGACAATCCTTATCCAGAGTTGGGTTGTATTTGAAGGATCAAGTTTTTTCACACGGGCAGTTGTATGTTGCGCTATCAAGAGTCAGAAGTCGAGATGGACTGAAGATAGTTATAGTAGATGAAAATGGTGAACTGACGAACAAAACATCAAATGTTGTGTACAAAGAAGTCTTTCAAGATTTATGAATAATGTGAGTAATTTTGATGCAATTATTTACTTATCTTCATTGATGTTATGTACATACAACTTCAATAATACAAGTATTATTTTAAATTTTTTTTGTTTTTTATTTGGTTTGAACCGTGCGTGACCATTGATCTTTAAAACAAGTTATTTCCTAATTACAATTACATTAAAAATAAAAATATAATAAAGGTAATTTACAAAAACAAAATGTATTTGTACCTTTGTGGCTTTTTTGTTAAATGTTATACTTTGGTTGAGTATTGATCATAATAGGTAATCGGTTTTCGTTGTTATCGTTATTTATAAGTTACCTAAATTATCCACTTTGACATTAAAACCAAAGTTATATATTAGTTTTAATATCCAGATCATATCAACGCAACATTGAAACATCACGTTTATATAAGAAAAAAATATCAGGCTAACCGTTATTCTTAAGACTTTACGTTGTGGACACTAAACTTGAATAATACAAGTCTTATTTTATTATTTTTTTTAATTTACTTTGGTTTGCACCGTGGGTACCCACGGGTCTCAAACCTAGTAATTTAAATAAGCAAAAGTTAATTAAAGTTTAAGGGATTAAAGTGTAACTAAGATGATGTATTAAAGTGTAAAAGTGTTTGAATGACTATATTACCCCTATTTTAGGGTTGTTAATTAAAATAAAGTTCTTAATTTTTGGGTATCTTAAACTACCCTTGCCTCATGCATTATAATATAGTATAGATATAGATTATGTTTAGTGAACTGATCAAGTTAGAAATTATACAGTTCTACATGGTATTAGGGGGACGGGGCGTCACCCGAATTGATCACAGGTTCCCATTACCAGCACGGTAACATCGTCGTCATCTATGCTGGTAGTGGTCTCGTGAATCGTTTGATGTATCTGTTTACCGTGCTGATAATCGTTTTTATTTTATTTTTGAACTAATATAATTCAAATGTTTTTATTATAACCGTGTGTTTTATCACTTTTTTGTTATTGTTTTTTATAATTTAAACCGTGCGTTTTAAAAATAATAAAAATAAATTAAAACAAAATTAAATAACAAAAACATAAACATAATTCATTAAATATTAAAAATTAATAAAAATACATCAAAAAATAAAGCTTAAAGCTGGCGCATGAGGTGCCATACTTGGACATGGTCAAATGTGCCGCGGTAACGACCCGCATAGGTCGCCTGGGTCATCTCCACAGCAATCTCCACTCCAATGCCCGGGTGGCGGCTCATTGTGCGCTCGTACAATGTCGTCCACCGATCACACTTGGCGTTTAGATCGGCCCGTTTTCTCTGCAGACTCTTGATTGTGCTGGTACTTGGGCAGACCTATTGATTAAAGTCAGCCAAAACACGGTCTCGGAACCGTGTGTCCCTGCCACCTGAGCCTTGGCGGAGTTGGCGCTGCAAGGATGGGTCGTTTTGTGTGTCTTTGACGCACACAACCACGTCGATTTCTTCATTTTCTGTCCAATGGGTCATTTTGAAAGGTGTGGGTGTTCTTGATGTTGTGTTGATCTGAATTGTGTTTTCACCACCGTCGTATGGTGGTTTATATACTAAAAGATCCAACCGTATTGCATGTAAAATTAAAGTTCATCTGACGGTTAGATGAGACCGATTTTAATGGAAATAAATATTTTTGACCGTGTTGGGTGGAGACGGTTATGAGAAATTAAATAGTGCTGACGGTTTGGTGATAAAATTTATAAAATCATGTGAATTTAAAAAAAAGTTTTATATTTGTATTTAACTGAAAACAAAAAAAAAAGAATTAGTGAAGTGTTGCCTCCAGAAAAGTGTTTGAGTGAAGTAAATCAGTGAAGTGGTGTGGCAGTGTATCATTGGTTAAAATCAGTGAAGTGAAAAAATATTTCTATGAGCGCCGCTTGTGCCCTTAGTCATAAAGTGATCCTAAGACTACTCCCCAACTCTGGCGCCTTCCACCCTTGTCTCATGGTTCCGCCGTCCTCTCCCATATCTTCAATTCCGTTTTCGGTCAGCTCTCTCTGTATCTTTATCCACCCATGAACCCAAAACTTCACCCAGCCATGACTATCTCCAACATCAAGAACTTCATCCCCATAACTTTGGAGGTTGAAACTGCCTATTACACCACCTAGTCAGAACTCTTCTAGGTGAACTGTCACGACTTCAAGGTTTTCGATCACTTTGGTCCGAAACTTGCACCCACGACCTCGTCCTCCTCCTCCACCGCTGACGACAAAACCACCACCACCAACCCCTATGATGCTGACGCCTTATAGTCTCGAATTGATGACATGGTCCTTCAATGGATGACACCATATCCACCGACCTACTGCACACCATCCTCAAACCTGGTTCATCATCCTTTGATGCCTGGACTACCATTGAAAGCTTATTTAAGGACAAAAAGAACACATGGGTTGTTTATCTCCAACATCAATTCTCTGATGTTTGCCTAAGAACTTTCCAAACATGTTGTCTTACTGTGAAGATTAAAAACTGATGCCTGATCAACTTGGTGTCGGGGCACCAATCAACAAACATCGCCTTGTTCTCTTATCACTTATGGGTCATACAGAGAAATACGATGGGATCTCCACCATTCTCGAGAGCCGAGAATCATTTTCAAACTTCCATGAAGCCAGGTCTCGCCTTACTATGGAATAAAATACGAAGAAGCATCAAGCCGCCAGTGCCGCCTAGGCCGTCGCTGCCATCGCTCTGGCTGCCTATACCACTCAGCAACAACCAACGAGCTCATCCGCTTCTAACCCTGATTGTAACCAGAACCGTGGTCGCCGCCGAGGCTGTCGCGACGGATGCAACAACAGCAACAGCCGCGATAAGGGCTTCCCGCTACAGGAGGGTACATGTACCCGTAAGGTGGTACTGGAAACTGTGGAAAGTACGAATGATTTCCGGGGGTGACCGGGGTATATAGGGACATAGGGGCGGACGCCAAAGACGCGTTCATCGCCGCCGAAAACAAAGGTAAACTTGATGCTGCATTCATCCATGATGTGGCCGCCGGGACAGACGAACCCCCCATAGCTGTTACAGATGCCGCTATTGATCTTGAGTAGGTGTTGGTTGGAGCCGGTCCAGCGAACAAAGGTGTAGAGACGGCTGAAACTGCGGGAGGCGTAGATCGAAGTGCTGTCGTGAGTGTGGTGAATCCCGGGGGCTGTTCCATTAATATTTCTTCGTCTATGTGTTCTTCTGAATGGCGGTCTTCTCCTGGTCTCCCCAGGCCTTCAGATATTAATCCATGTTGAATTGTGATGTTTGTCGTCATTTCGATCGAGTGGGAAAGATATCTTCTTGCCTTGTTTCCGTCCCACGGATGGCGCCAATGAAGAAGTAAGAACCCGAGTGATGCTCTGAATCTTCTAGATGATACAAGAAGGGTCTTTCCCAGCTCGTTCAAAGATGATAGTGAAAGTTGTTCCTACAAAACAAAACACCGTTAGGACTCGCCACAGGATTGGGGGTAACCCTGTGACCACCCTCCGGCGTGAGAATAAGTATTGTTTTCTAATTAGGAAGAATGTAGTAGATAGTGGTAGTAGAGATAGTGATGATGTTCCTTTACCTTTCATTCTCCTTTTATAGTCGATGTCTTCTTGCGAGAGGAGATAATTTCTGCATGATTGCTTGCTCGTTGATCTTGCCTTCTGACCAGCATTGTATTAATTATGTTTGACTGCTTATATTGACCGCTTTGACTCTTTAGAGTTGGTGGGTCTTTCTTTATTGGGCTTATGTCTTTGTGGTATGGGCCAGGTTTATCTGGGCCCTACCTCGTCATGTCCCCCTCCAGTCTAGTGATAAGAACGTGTGATTATTACTAGACTTTTTTAGAAAAAGTATGGAAAAATAAAAAGTAGCCTTATTTGTAATCTAAATTGGGTTTTCGTGCTTCATGGTTAAGGCACGTGATGTAGTAATTACCATAACCGTCGTATCAGTCTTCCTATTTAAGAGGTATGAGTGCCTAGGGAATTGACATCTGGCGTTTGTTATATTTGAATTTTAAACTTCCCGTATATTTTCGTATAAGAACGGTTTTTTTGTGCCACTACACTTATTTCCACCATTTAGCCCATCCTCTGAACAACAAATGGCTCCCAAAGCAAGTTCCTCACGAGTTGTCATGAGTGTATCCGACATACCCTGTAACTGGCCCTCTTTTCCTTCATTCATCAGTGATTATCAGATTCCCCTGGAATGGGGGCCGGTGCTTCCTGGTAAAGACGACCGGGCATTTCCTCTCAAGGGAGGGAAGATTACATTATACGGAGAGTTCTTCACTTTTTCTCACTTCCGCCTGCCGGCTACCAATTTCCTCTTTGATCTTCTGTCCTATTACAAGGTAAACCCTTCCCAATTGCATCCCCTAGGTTTAATAAAAATTCGCCATTTCGAATTTTTTGCCCTAGGTTTGGGTAGGGCTCCTCGCCTGGAGGTTTTTCGTGTGTTATATGTTTTGAAATTTAAAGGAGAGTACTTTACTTTTGATCGGCGTCCCGGTTCATTGTCGTGTATAGACAATTTTCCCCAAAGTGTTCGTGATAAGGAGTGGAGGAAAAAAATTCTTCTATGTTGATGAACGTGTCCTTCCCGTCAAAGCCCCAATTAGGTACCCAGAGGCTAAATCCAAGTTGGCTGATGAATACCCTCTTCCTTCTGTTTTCGAGAAGGATCCACTATATCTTGCCTTGACCAACAATCCTACAGAATGTACTTTCATTCCGGAAAAAGCTTTGGTTGCCGTTGGTATGAACCGGTTATGGGTGGATGAAACTGTGTTTCCGGAATATAGGCGTCAAGATCAGGGGCCATGGAAGTATTTTGATGTTCTGGATACAGAAATTTCGTCTCAGTTAGTGGAACATGACCGTCCATTGGGTCCTGATGAGCTTGATGTTCTCAGCCGAACAATCTCTAATTTCCTTATTCCAGCCCCTATTGCTCCTATCACCAAACCGGTTGTTGTCCCTTCTTCGTCTGCTGTGGAGTCAGTGTCTTTGGATGTTGGGAAAGATGTTCTCGATCCTGTGGATGCCGATCCTATCAATGTTGCTCCCCCCCAGGGTGATACTAGTGCGGAGAAGAAAAAAGATAAATCCAAGAAGAGGAAAGCCACTGCTACTCTTGGTGTTGAAGCTTTGTTAGCTAAACGAAAATAGCTGCTGGAGATGAAGGAAAAGTCTCTTGGTAAGTATTTGTGTCTTTTTGTATTTGGTCTTGCTTTCCTTCTTCTTTCTTTCATTGTAAGTTTTTTGTTTCACGTAGGTGAAAGAATATCTGTTAGTACGTCTGTTTCTGCGCCCGGAGATGTGTTTACGTCCGTAGTTGACGTTGTGAAGGTTGTCCCAGTCAACGTTGAAGACAACTCTGAGGAAGCTGTTGTTGTTACTTCTTCTCCTTCAGTCAGTACAGTTCTACCATCTTCTGTTCCTGTTACCACTGCCCCTGTATCTATTCAGGTCCCTGTTTCAGAGGTTGTTGTGGCCCCCTCTTTGCCATTTTCCACCGTGCCCGTTTCCGTTCCTTTGAAACCGGTGTTTTCTTCTGCTAGACCGTCTGCGATTTCTAGGTTTTCTGCTGAGCAAAGTTTCTCTCAGCTTTTACAAGACGTGTAGAAAAATCCTATCCAATTTCCTGGTGGGATCCGGACCGGTATTACATCAGCTCATGGTCGTTCTCCTAGAACAAATGAGATGCCCGCCAATGTGTATTCTCCTGGTATTAACTGGCGGCCATCTCTGAAAGATGTCCGGTATGTGCCCGGGTGGCATATTGCTGAGTTGAGTCGCCTAATACATCCGGATGTCATCCGTCACTGGGCAGAACATGCCTTCCCCCCAGCCGAAAGGTCATATTTGCAGGGACTGGATAATGCCCAGCTTGCTGAAAATGTTCTGGGTTCTGGTGCATGTTATACTGCTGCTTCCTATGAGGTGCTCCGTCGATGGCGATCAGATCTTGCTAGTCTTCTGGAGGTTCGTGATAGGCAGGGCTCACTTGTGTCTCAGAATGAGAGATCGGCTAAACAGTTAGCAGAAGCTGAGGTAGAACTAGTGTCCCGGCAAGTTGCTATAGAGAAGTTGGAAGGAGATAAGTCCCGGATGGTAAAGGGTCATTTGGAGGAGAAGCTAGAGTTGCTTCGTGCCAATGATTCCAGGGTGGCATTATCTCCCGCCTTGAGGGTAGAATTGATTCGTTGTCCAAAGAGCTTGCGGCTGAAAAGAGCACGGTTGCCCGGAACCGGGCAGAGATGGAGAGATGCAAACTTCTGTCTACTGAGGTTGAGAATTTCGAGTCCCAGGTCAGACGAGCAGACGAGGAAAAGGACTCCCTGGTTGAAAAACTTAATGAATGTCAAAGGCAACTAACTCTGTCCAATCAACGTGCTGATCAGGCAGTGGACTCTACTGAAGCTGCCAAGAATCTCGCCATCTCACTTAAGTCTCAGCTGGAGCATATTCGAGGTGACCGTGATTGGTTGATTACCCGAGGTATTCCTGCTTCATGGCGTTTTATCCGGACCAGCCAGGCATACCAGGATTGTATTAATGCTTTTTATGAGGTAGCTATGGAGGCCGGGTATCTTGGTGGGCTGACGTATGGGAATAATCTTGGACTTGTTGGTCAGAAAGTGCCCCCTCCCACAGAGCAGGAAAAAGAAATTGGGACTCGAGTTGCTGATTCTATGCAGGCTTTGAGTAGTGACTCCTTGGAAGCCATTTCGCAGTTGAGCAATCAAGTTGGTGATGATGGTATCTCATCTCTCCGGTCCTTGCTTGAGCCTTTTGTTAAAGGTTCGTCTGATGTTGAAAGTTCTTCTTCCGGTGGGGATTAAAAAACTCTTTTGTATTCATGACTTTGTTTATTTATATTTTTATGTTGCACGTGTGTTCTTGTAAATATATGGTGTGGGTGTGTGCCACTTGTCGTTACTATATTCAAATGTGCTGACAATGATTTGACGACCATTAATGGCCTTTTGCATGTAATGATTGCATGACGTTACGAGTTGCCACTTTTACTATTTGCACAGATATTTGTGTTAGAGATATTAAAAGCGTATCTCTTGGTCTTCCCAAGAGGATCTATATAAGTCACTTGACTTATCAGATAGATCATTATCTCTTGTTCAAAAATTTGCTTTTTTATTTTTTCTTTCTTCCATGACGCGCCGATCATCTTCTATAACGGAGCTATCGAGGGAGCTTGATGCTGTTGACCCTCTCTGCAAATGCTTTATCAATATTCTCGTGAGATGGATGCCCGTCGAGCTGCTCTCGAAGATTTTAACCTTAGGTATGCTGACTATGTTCCTGCACGTCGATATGGGAAGACGTACTCTCGTGGTCCACGAAAGCTATTTTTTGAGGCGGATCATGATGTTGGTCAAGGTCCTCTACCATATCATGATCCAAATGTGATTCAAGACATGCCCGTGGTTCATGACCCGAATGTAGTCATGGACGTTCCGGTTGCTCATGTTCCAGTAGATCCTATTGTTTTGTTGGACCATGGTGATGGTCCCGTTGATAATCCTCCAGCTCCTCTGCCTGTTCAGGAAGAAGAGTTGTTGTACACCCCTGCGGAGGTGTTGGCGATTCTGGACGGTAGACTTTGAAGATCTTTATGCCTGTGAATAGGCTGATTTTTGTTTGGTCTAGCTAGTATTTTGTAGGGAAATGGCATATGGATTTTTGTCCTGCCTCCTGTTTTTGTTATGTCATGTTTATGACTAAATTTTGGGTGTAAAACATCAATGTATAAAGATGCTGTAAATATTGCCGTAAAAGGCGTTTTATTAACACGATATGCCGTGATTATTATTATAATGTTTACATAGAGTATGTCTATCATGAAACATTAATGGTTTGTGTCTTGACTTGTGCCTAATTAGACGTAACATTTCTTTACCTGTGCCACGTTCCATGTCCGAGGTATTGGTTCCTCGTGTAACTGTTTCAGGGAATATGCTCCCTTTCCCAGTACCTCAGCTATCTCGTACGGCCCTTCCCAGTTCGGTCCCAACTTTCCTTGGGTCGCGGTCCTGCTTGCTTCATTATCCCGCATCACCAGCTCTCCTGCTTTGAATGTTTTTTCCAGTACCCTCTTGTTATAATATTTTTCTAGAAGTCTTTTGTACCATGCTTCATTGATGCATGCTGTTTCACGGCGTTCCTCCAGCACTTCCTGGTTTTCATGGATTAATTCTTCATTCCTGCCCTCATCGCTGTTTCTTCTTAGGGAAGGGATTTCGATTTCTGCCGGGATCATTGCTTCCAAGCCGAACGTCAGACTAAATGGCGTTTCTCCATTGCTTATCTTTGGCATAGTTCTGTGTGCCCACAGGACATGCGACAATTGTTCAACCCATGATTTTCCTTCCGCATCCAGCCTTTTCTTCAAACCGTCCAGGAGGCTTCGATTTGTTCTTTCGACCTGGCCATTGCCTTGCGGGTGTGCCACGGAAGTGAAAATCTGCTGGATGTGCAGCTCCTTGCACCATTCTTTAAGTGTCTTATCCGTGAATTGTGTTCCGTTATCGCTGACAAGATATAATTGAACCCCGAAACGGCAAACTATGTGTTCCCATAGGAATTTTTTGATATTCATTACCTCATTTTTGCCAACGGTTTTGCCTCTACCCATTTGGTGAAATAATCCACGGCAACCACCAAATATTTCAATTTCCCCGGGGCCAAAGGAAAAGGTCCCACCAAATCGACCCCCCATTTTTGGAATGGCCACGGAGCTGTGACCGGAATTAGGTTGTTCTTCGGTCGTATGGTTTGTGGTGTGTACTTCTGGCAACTGATGAAATTTTGTAGTTCTTCCACAGCCATATTGTGCATCCCCGGCCAGAAATAGCCTGCATTGGTTATTTTGGCTACCACCGCGCGGGGGCCTGCATATATGCCACATATGCCCGCGTGGATGTCCTGTATTAAAAATCTTGCCTCGGATGGAGTCACACACCGCAGGGCTGGACCTAGGTATGATTTCCGGTATAATGCTCCTCCATGTATCTCGTACTGCAGGGCCTTGGTCCGTATCTTCATTGCCTCCCCCTTGTTTTCCGGCAGCATCCCTTTTTCCAGGTACTGTTGGATTGGGGTCGTCCATGACACTTCTGACATGTAGATGTTGTGCACTTCTGTCTCCTGTGTTGATGGTTGCTTCAAAGTTTCGATGTGAACGTCTTCTTCAGTGCCCGAGGACGCCAACTTGCTGAGAGCGTATGCGATGTCATTCTTGTGTCTTCGTACATGAGTTAGTGTAACTTTCTCGAATTTTGACATTAACTCTTTCGTCATTCCCAGGTATTTTGCCATCGTGTCATCCTTAGCTTCATAAGATTCTTTACTTGGTTGTTCACCAACAACGAGTCTACATGGGCGTCCACCTTCTTTGCTCCCATCGACAGTGCCAGTCGCATGCCGGCTAGAAGTGCTTCATACTCTGACTGATTGTTTGAGCAATCGAAATCAAAACGTAATGTGTGCAAGGATCTCATCCCTTCCGGGCTGACTAGCACGAGCCCGGCCCCTGATCCTTTGCTACTGGACGATCCGTCCGTGTACAACTTCCATACTGGACCATTGCCTTCCAGTGTAGCCGTGTTGTTGTTCCCCGGCACCTGTACCGTTTCATTTTCCGGGATCTCAGCCATGAAGTCTGCTATCACTTGTCCTTTGATGGACGTCCTTTTCTTGAATGTTATATCCAGGGCCCCTAATTCAATGGCCCATTTTGCTAATCGTCCTGAAACTTCTGGTCGGTTCAGAACTTGTGCCAAAGGAAACCCGGTTAAGACTTCACTTTTGTGTCCTTGGAAATATCGACGCAGGCGGCGGGATGCATGTATCAAAGCCAACACCAACTTTTCCAACGTAGGATATCTTCCTTCAGGATCAGAAAGGACCCGACTAATGTAATACACCGGTGTCTGTAGATTTTCTCGCTCTACCAGCAGGACTGCACTGACCGCGTGATGCCCGGCCGCTAGGTACATCTTTAGGATCTCTCCGGGTCTTGGGGCCGTGAGTGTTGGTAAGTTGCTAACGAATTTTTTCATTTCCTGGAATGCCTTTTCTGCTTCCTCTGTCCATTTGAATCTGTTCTTGTTCAAGCATTCTTTCAAAGTTGATATGAAAGGAAGAGATCTCTCCGCGTGTCGTGCCAGGAAACGATTGATGGCTGCTAGCCTTCCGTTCAAGGTTTGGGCCACTTTCAACGTCTTTGGAGATGGCATGCTAGTGATGGCTGTCACTTTTTCAGGGTTGACCCGAAATCCGTCCTTTGACACTACCACACCAAGGAACTTCCCTTCTTCCATTCCAAAGGAGCACTTGCCCGGGTTGAGTTTGATGTTGTAATCCCGCAACGTCTTGAAGGTTTCTTTGATATCCACTATGATTTTTTCTTCAGTGTAACTTTTGATGACCAGGTCGTCGACGTAAACTTCGAGATTACGGCCGATCTGTTTTTCGAACGCTTGGTCCATTAGCCTTTGATATGTGGCTCCTGCGTTCTTTAATCCGAAGGGCATCTTTGTGTAACAATATATGCCGGCATCGGTGTGAAACGCCGTCTTCTCTTCGTCTTCCCGCGCCATCTTTATCTGGTGGTATCCTTTGTATGCATCGAGGAAACACTTGAACTTGTACGGTGCTAAGGAATCTACCTTGAGATCGATCTCCGGCAAAGGGTATGCGTCTTTTGGGCATGCCTTGTTTAAGTCTTTGTAATCTACACACATTCGCCAGGTTCCGTCGTGTTTCCTGACCATGACTGGGTTGGCAACCCACGTATGGTACTTGGTCTTTCGTAGAATGCCCGCTTCTTCTAGCTTTTTTACTTCTTGAACTACCGCCGCCCTCCTTTCAGGAGCCATGCTCCGCCTTTTCTGGGTGACGGGTTTGATGGACGGGTAGGTCGACAGCCTGTGTTCCGCTTTTGATCTTGATATGCCTGTCATGTCAGCATGTTTAAAAGCAAATATATCCATGTTACTTTTTAGCACCTGTTTAAGCCTATCCCGTGCTGCTGTAGACAAGGTATCTCCTATTGTGACTGTCTGTTCGTGGTATTCTGTGTTCAATACCAATCTCTCCGGGCCGACGAGTCCCGTAGGTGCTTGACAATATGATTTTCGGTCGGTGGTCGCACAAGCTTTATCTCCGGACACCGTGACTACCCCTTGAGGGGTAGGAAACGTCATAAACCCTCTGGCCGTTGAAACCAAGGCGTCAATCTTCCCCAGAGTATATCGTCCCATGATCACGTTGTATGGGAGTTGGCTGGGATGACCAAGAAGGTTACCAGTACCGTACGCTCTTTTCGGCCATCTCCTATGGTGACTGGAAATGTTAGTTGTTCTGCAGGGCTCAATGCTTTCCCCCGTGAAACCTCTTACAGGTCCTCTGGCGGGGTCGAGCATTCTTTGGTCTTCCGGACGCATACGCCGGAAGCATGGCTCGTATATGATATCTTCCGAGCTTCCTGTGTCCACAAGGATTCTTCTCATGCTATAGTCTCCCACCGCCGCGGAGATTACCAAGGCCTCCATGCTTAACATCCGGTAATGAGGAGGTATGGTAATGGTTGCCTCCATCCACGGTTCTATTTTCTCAAACGATCTCTTTCGATCGTATCTTGATTCAAACTTTACCATATTTATTTCCCAAGGCCTTTTTCCTGCAGCCTTCTCTGCTCCAGCCGACGAGATGTTTGGCTTTACATCTCTCACCAAGTGCGCTAACTTTCCCGTCTTGAAGAAGTATTCAATTTGTTTCTTCAGCTGGAAGCAGTCGTTTGTCTCGTGTCCAACACCCTTATGGTAAGCACAGTATTTAGACTTGTCTTGTGATGGTGACTCCTTCAACGGGTGGGGCGTGTTAAGCCTTAAGTCTTCGGACTCCAATATTTGGAGTGGTGTTTTCGTCAACTCCGGATATTCGAACCTTGGCTTTGAGCTTTCTCCTTTTCCCAGGAATGTGTTCTGCGACCTTTCAAATCGTCGTCGGTCATCTCTTCGGTCTTCCCGGTTGTCATTCCGGGAGTACGGATGTCTGTCCGATCTTCCTTTATTTTTGGAACTTTGTTGATCCCTGAAGCCCTCAGAGTTTTTTGTCTCCTCTTGCCTCTTCCTTACAGCATGGTTCATGGCTATGGATTTTTCTTGTTTCACATAGGCCTTCGCGATGGTCATCATTTCATCCATGGTCTGTGGATACCCCGTCGGGCCGTGTAACTTTCGTAACAAACCATCGTCATTCACCCCCATGGTGAAAGCAGTACATGCTAATTCTTCGGTGAGCCCGGGGATCTGCAATCTTTCTTTGTTGAATCGAATGATAAAATGCTCCATTGACTCATTGTCCCTCTGTCGTATGTGCATTACCTCGTCTCTGTACTTGGTGTGCCTTCTTTGTTGACTGAACTGTTGTGAGAAACCCTTTTACGATTTCTTTCCAATTGGATATGGACCCGGGTGGTAAGCTATCCCACCAGACTCGTGCGGCTCCAACAAGAGTCTGGACAAACATGTGGCACCAAGCTTGCATGGGCCAATCCTTCGACCGTCCTGCCGACTCGAAAATACTCATATGGTCGTCCGGATCCCCGGTCCCGTCATACTTTCCCACGGTTGATGGTAGCTTTAGATTGGGAGGCAAAGGGGCGTTGGCTATCCGGGTGGTGAACTTCGAGTATGTAATCATTGCCGGAGGTCGGTAAGGTCGAGTCAGGTCTTCGTCATCCCCTTCTCCTCCATGACCGGGAGCTTGGGTACGTGTTACGTCTTGCATCCCGGGCTGTGACACCCTAGGTAATGGCTGACTCGATACCGGTGTGTCTTCATAAGACAATCTCGTCCCTGCTCCTCCGAGGTGTGTTTCCATATTTTGCCGAATCGGATGGGTTGTACTTCCCGGCCCTGTGGGCATGGGTTGAGTCGGTGGGTACATGTAAGGGAAAGTTGTTCCTACAAAACAAAACACCGTTAGGACTCGCCACAGGATTGGGGTAACCCTGTGACCACCCTCCGGCGTGAGAATAAGTATTGTTTTCTAATGAGGAAGAATGTAGTAGATAGTGGTAGTAGAGATAGTGATGATGTTCCTTTACCTTTCATTCTCCTTTTATAGTCGATGTCTTCTTGCGAGAGGAGATAATTTCTGCATGATTGCTTGCTCGTTGATCTTGCCTTCTGACCAACATTGTATTAATTATGTCTGATTGCTTATATTGACCGCTTTGACTCTTTAGAGTTGGTGGGTCTTTCTTTATTGGGCTTATGTCTTTGTGGTATGGGCCAGGTTTATCTGGGCCCTACCTCGTCAATTTCTTTTCCTTCCCGTTCTTTTCTGTCCAAAATCTCCTTTCTTTTCTTTTCTTTCCGGTAGAAAACTCAGGAACACAGCGTAATCGTGATCTCAATTTTAGTGCTTTCTTTCATTAATATATATAGGTATAGATATAAGATATAGATTCTCATGGTCTCTAGTCAAATCTGTTCGACCGATTCAAACACTCAAACTCATTTCTCAGTCGATGGTCAGATTTGTTGAGAACACGTTATTTACAAAGTTCAAGATATAAATATAAATTACCTCCATGAATCATCTTAGAGGATCTGGACGACGTGCATGCCAGAAGAAAAATCATCATGTTCAACAAGGCCAACCTTAAGGCCTCTAGTAACAGCATCTAAAGCAACGCCACATCCAGTGGCTCCACCACCAACAACAAGAATGTCGAGCGGATTAGAAGAGTTTGCAGCGATTAAAGATGATTGTTGTGAGGTGCGGGACGGTATAGAGGCTGATGGATCAGTGATCTTGCTACGGATAGTCTCTAAAGCTGTGATATTGGTGTTTCAGTCATTGGAGAATCGGTGTGGGTTACGGAAGGTTATGTATGAACCAGTTAGAGTGACGGTGAGTGTGTCGGCAGCGTAGCCTACTCGCCGAGCGCGAAAGAAACTAGCCATGGTTTGGGTTAAGTGAATGAGATGGGATGGGATGGTTTAGATATGAGACGAGTAAAAGTACGTGGGAATTTTAGAAGGCATCCTTCAAAGTTTATGCCATGCATGAGAGGGGACGGAGCGCAACCAGAAAAGATCATAGGTACCTCACTACCAGCACGGTAACACCGCCACCACTAGTCCTGGTAGGGGTTTCATAAACCGTTTTCTGGTTCTATCTAACGGGTTGGTAATTTGGTAGATTAATTGCAATGGTCGAATTTTTATGTTTTTTAATTCCCTTTTGACCATTGAATTTTAATTTATGAATTTTTATAATTGTTCAAACGGTCATATTTTGTGACCGTTTTTATCAAAGGTGTATAAAACACAAAACAATAACACGGTTTAGTATAAAAAAATAGAAATTATCTCCATACTTTTAAAAAATGAGTGACGTTGACGTCGAAGATGATCAAGTTATCATTCCCCCGCTCGAAGTGCACCCGATTTTACACTCGGACGATAGTAGTCTTGAGTTTCTCATGGACCTTGCCAAGCGGACTGTAGAGCAAGACACAACAACATTTAAAAAAAGATACGTGCCACGTGATCACGAGAGAGACAATGCTCGGTTAATAGATGACTATTTTGTTGACGTACCAAAATACACCGACGCACAGTTTAAACTAAGGTATCGCATGTTGAGACGTCTATTTGTAAAAATTGTAGCAGATGTTCAAGCAAACTTTGAATGGTTCGGAGAGGGCGTGGACGGTCGGTTTAGAAAAAGTTTTACGCCCATGCAAAAGGTATCTTCAGCAGTGAAACAACTCACAACCGTTAATCCTCCAGACGAATACGATGAGTATTTATGTATGTCTGAGGGGACGTCGCACGAATGTTTACAATTTTTTTGCAATGTCGTCATTAAGTTATACGGGGCTGCGTTTTTACGAAGACTAACAAGTCACGACATTGCATGTTTGTATGAAGGACACGAAGAAAGACATCACCTTCCCGACATGATTGGTAGCATTGATTGCACTCATTTAGTATGGCGAGCATGTCCTAGGGAATTACGAGGACAATTCATGCAAGGCAATCACCAATACCCTATGATCATGCTAGAAGCGGTTGCTTCGCAAGATAAGTGGTTTTGGCATGGATTTTTTGCCCCCCGGTTCACTCAACGACATAAATGTTCTCCAACAATCCCCAGTTTTTACTACCCAACGAAACGGAACGGCGCCGTAGTGTCCATTTATTTTAAATGGCCACTTATATAAACGTGGATATTATCTTACTGATGGTATCTACCCAACCTGGTCAACGTTTGTGAAAGCGTTTCGATATCCAATCGATCCTAAGGAAAATAAATTCGTTAAGGCGCAAGATGCGGCAAGGAAGGATGTTGAGCGAGCGTTCGGAGCATTAAAGGGGAAATGGGGAATTACTGCACAACCCTTGAGGCCGACGACCGTTGCTAGGTGTAGCGTCATCGTCTATACGTGCATGATATTGCACAACATGATCATTAAAGACGAGGAGCGTGCGATATCATCGGTCCACATACGCGATCCCCCAGTCCAACCGTTCTTCGACGACCAAGCCCTTGCGGAGTTGACAGACTCCGATACGCATTTCCGACTTCAAGATGATCTCATGAAACATCTAGACACACTTGATCTACCGCACCTCGAAGCGGATGCCTCTGAATAGTTTTTCTTTTATTTAGTTTATTTTTAATTTATGTGCATTTCTATGTTTTATTTACTTTTAATATTGTAAGTTTATTTTATTAGTTTAAGTGAATCGGTAGAGTGCCGCACTAAAAAAAAGTGATTCAGTAAAATAAATCGTGAAGAGATGTGATAGTGCAGCATTTTGATTTTAAAAAATAGATCCTAAAGTAGTCTAAGAAGTTGGATAGTGGTTAAACAAATTCTTGAGAGTCATGAGAGAGAGAGCGAGTGAGAGAAGCCGAAGAGTCCAGGATGTCCGGCCACCGTACAACCGTGGGAAAGTAGATCCTAGGCCTATTACAACCTTTTTCATCTCCAATCTTCCGACCGGGGTGACAGATTCAAACCTTTGGAAAGCTTTTCGTCCACATGGTATCGTCAAGGACGCGTACGTCGCTAGGAAAACGGATGCTAGGGGGAATTGGTTCGGATTTGTAAGATATCTGGGAGTAAAGAACATCAACGAGGTGATAAAGAAATGAACAATGTCAAGATAGATGGGGCGAAGGTAGGGGTTTCAGTGGCCAGATATGGGAAGGATCAAAGGAGGAATACACAACAGGGTGGTTATACAAGAGGGGAAACTAGAAGACCTACTCCGCAGCTACCCAAGCAGCAGGTGAACAGGTACGTGCTGGATACTCAGCGAAGATTTATTCCGGTGAATAAAGAAAACGGCACTGGTTATTTGTAACACCCCAACCGATGGCGGAATCATCGAGGTGTCACGTAGTGACGATTGTTCAAAAACACATGGTACTAAAATGTAAATTGGAATATATTGTATAATTTAAATTGTCTTACATGGATGAAATGGGAAAAAAAATACAAAAGTCTAAACAAAACATGAAATATGAAATAAATTATTAAAAGCAAGCACTAAAATCCAATGCTATGGTACTAAGATCAAACTGCACCTGAAACATGTACAAAATAAGTTTTGTCAACATATGAAATGTTGGTGAGCATTCCTAGATTTAATACATATAGTAAGTTGGAAAATGTTATACAATTCAAGTGCAAGGCTACAGTGCAATTATGTAAACTATGTATCATACAAATGAGCGAAATCAACCCTGTGACTGTATAATGTACTAAATGAACGACGGTGTACTTATCCAATAAAAGGATAAAAACTTAACAATGACCACGGATTCTCTGATGAAAAAGGGGGAGAATCAACCTAGGCGGGTTGTCAATCCAATAGCGCTATCCAATGTTAAGGTCGGCTTGTACAATGTTAATGATTTCACTAAGTACAAATGTATTCTACATGTAATGTCTAAGCATAAAGCACGTTTGTAAGCAAATGCACATAGTACTAGAATTGTATTGTAAAAATGTGAACTTGTATTTGTAATTTGTATAAGTGTACATGTAATACCCCAAAAATGAATAAAAGCAAAAAAGGGATAGGAAATACTCACTTTCGCCAAATGACTAGATGACTAAGCGAGCGTGAAATGCGAGCAATCCAAAGATTCAACAACAAAACTAGTCCAATTTAGAAGAAAAGAAACCGAATAGGAAAAATTCAAGCTTACAATTCGCCAATTACAAGAGCTTATAATCAAAGCTTCAAATGTAGAAGTAATATACTCTAGAAGAAGGGTATGAGGGAGAGTTTAATCGAATTGAAACAATCGATTTAGAGGTGCAAAGTGTAATGGGTCATAGGTGGGTTTTTATACTAGTTTTGGATTCAATTAGCCATTAAAATTGGTCAACACCATAAAGTAAGGTTTTATGATGAATTGACTATTTGACTAGGACTTTGACTGTTTGACTAAGACTTTGACTAGGACATTGACTGGGACTGTCTTAGCGGACCGCTAGGGCTAAAAAAATAATTTTTCTAATTTAATCAATGTTAAGTTATAGACTTATTTCCTTCTGCTTCTAAGTTGTTTTAGGACCGAAAATTAAGGGCTTTGAGTATCAAGGTCTGAAACATACGTGCTCGGGTGTAGATGTGAGTATAAAATGTGCATACTTTTACTTCTAAAAATTATAAGTTTTATTAAATTGTGAATTTTGGTCTTATTAAAATACGAGGGTTAAAAATGAAAATTTTGAAATAGTTGAAGAACCAATTATGCACATTTATGAAAAGTGAAGGGTGCAGGTTGTCACATTATTGGAATCCACCGGTGAATGATTTCGGGCCACAATCCTCCTCGACGCGTGTGTTGGTGGTGGATGAGAACGGAGGTCTTTATCCAAATCACTGTGCTAATAGAACAGTGATTGGGGAAGCGAAAGATGTAGAGTCCATTAGGAGGGTTAAGTCAATGATGGAAAGAGGTGGATATGGCGAAAGTCCCGTGAGTTTGATAGGTGGTATGAAAGTTATGTTGGTGTTTCGGGATAAACGAACTGCTGTGGAGTTTCTTCATCGTAGGGACGAGTTATGGTGTGATATTTTTGAATCAGCAGAGTTATGGAAAGGGGAAGTTATCAACTTTGATAGAGTGGTCAGGTTAAGAATTAGGGGGATGCCACTGCAACTCAGGGATGGGGAGTATTTTGACAAAGTGGGTATGTTATATGGGAAGGTGATTAAAAAATCAAGCTTTTCTTGGCTATCACCAATCAACGGGGATGGGTTAGTTTGGGTTTGTACGTCCTTACAAAAACGAATTGATGAGGAAGACAATGTTCGATGGAATGGATTGGAGGTGAGCGTTTGGGTGGTTGAAGAAGAGGATGACCTCCAACGGGATCTTGGAGATGATCTGCTGTCTGAATCAACTAACCAACACGTCAACTCGGCGGCCGCTTCGATGGCTGACGTTGACGAAGTAGAGGAAGGCGAGTATCGTCCGGTGGTTAATATGAACGAGGATCAAGGTTCGCCGCCGGCCGATGGTGGTAAAGAAGGTGAAAGGTCTCCTCGTGTGCATGGATTGCATGGGGCTCACCAAAGGTTTCCTAGGGAGATGGGTAATCCACTAGGGACAAATTCAGTACAAAGGAGGGGCCCACTAGGTGACAAAAACAAGCAGAAGGATATTGATTTGAACATCTCGATGGGCAGCTTCACAGTGGGCCAAAGTGGTTCTGTGGGCCAACAGACAAGGTCCAGGAAACGTCCTAGATATGCTAGAAGCCCATCAGTTGAGGTGGACCATGGGGAAAAGTATTGTGGACCTTATTTGGCCCATGAGAATTTAAGTGAACAGATGGGGGAAGGTTTAAACAGCAAAACAGAAGGTGTAGGCACTATTAATTTGAACAGGGGTGATAGAGTAACAGAGTCTCCAATCCTAGTCGATTCACCGGAAGGCAACACTGTACCGATGGATATCGCTCAAACTACTCCCTCTCACCCGCAGGTTAATGTGGATGAGGGTCAACCGACTGATAGTGTGGACGGTTTGGGTCCGGATCAGGGTAGGGTCGTTGACGCAGTGGAATTAGAAATTGGATTCACAAAAGTTGCGGGCGATATAGTTGGTATTGAAGTTTCGGAGTTTGAAGAAGTGGTCAGAGAGGTAATTATTGGTGAAGGTGTGGTCAATGGTTTACAATGAATATGTTAAGTATAAACATAAGGGGGGTAAGAGATGATAGAAAAGTCTCTTGGATAAGGGGGTTTAAAACGAGTCATGGGTCGCATTTTGTGGGGATTCAGGAATCAAAGTTGGGGGTAGGCACCTTTTTTCAGTTACGCAACTTATGGGGTAGATCTGCTTTTTGCTCGGAACAAGTTCCTGCTGAAGGTAGATCGGGCGGACTCATCAGCTTGTGGGATCCATCGGTTTTCCAGGTATCTTCAGTTATAAAAAATAGGTACTTTCTTGTTACATCCGGGTTTTTAGTTGCGTCGGGTGAACCTTTGAATGTTGTGAATGTGTATGCTCCAAACGATCCGGTTTTGAGAAGGGGTTTGTTGGAGGAATTGGTACAGTTAAAAAATATGGGGACAGGTTTTTGGTGACTTTAACGATGTTCGTAATCAATCAGAGAGAAGGAATTCCGAATTTGTACTAGCAATTGCTAATGCTTTTAACGAGTTCATTAGACGGGCGGAGCTAGAGGAATACAATATGGGGGGTTATAGTTTTACTTATATGTCTGATGATGGTTGTAAACTTAGTAAATTGGATCGGTTTTTGATATGTGGAGGATTTATGGGCAAATGGCGGGAGGCGTCGGTTACTGCCCTCTCTAGATTTCTTTCAGACCACAACCTTGTTAATTTATCGGTGGTTCGCAATGATTTTGGACATTTCCCCTTCCGCTTCTTTAATTCGTGGCTCGAGATCCCGGGTTTTTCGAGTTTCGTTTAGCTTCAATGCGAGAGATTCAGGTTCACAGGGCCGGCGGATTTGGGTATTGTCACTAAACTGAAATTCTTAAAAAAGAAGATTAAATGGTGGGTGGGGGAGGAAAAGAAAATATTAGAGACTTCGTTTAGGCGTAATAAGGTGATTATGGAGGATTTGGATAGAGTGGCGGATTCGAGGGCTCTTACGGATATTGAGCTTGGTCGTAGAAGTGATGCTAAGGCGTTTGTTCTTGACTTTGAGCGGCGGAAACAATTGGATCTCAAACAAAAGGCCAGGGTTAAATGGGCGGTTGAAGGTGATGAAAACTCCAATTATTTCCATGGTATCATTAACTCTAATTTGACGAGCAGAAGGATTAATGGTCTTATGTCTGATGGCGAATGGATTACTTGCCCTACTTTTATTAAAGACCAAGCCTTTGTATTTTTTCAAGATAAGTTGAAGGAGCTTATGCCGGTACGTCCGAAAATTGTTTGTTCTAATGTTAACAGGTTATCGGCTAGTGATGCGGCCACTTTGGATAGGCCTTTCTCTCTTCAGGAAATTAAAGATGCGGTATGGGCGTGTGACGGGGACAAAGCACCCGGACCGGATGGGTTTAACTTTAGGTTTCTTAGACGGTGTTGGAACAATTTTGAAAGTGATTTTGTTCGGCTATTTGAAGAATTTTATCATGGGGCGGATGTAGGGCCCGGGTGTGCGTCTTCTTTCATTGCTTTAATACCAAAGAAAAAGGACCCGCTTGATTTTAAGGACTTTCGGCCCATTAGTCTCGTTGGGTGTGTTAATAAAGTGTTATCTAAGGTGTTGATGGCCCGCCTCAAGTCGGTCATTGGAGGTCTCATATCTCCCGAGCAGTCTGCTTTTTTGTCCGGTAGGAACATAACGGATGGCCCCCTCATATTGAATGAGATCATAGCATGGATGAAGAAAGTGAAACAAAAGGGGATGATCTTTAAGGTGGATATAGAGAAGGCATATTGTAACCTCACGAATTTTCCCATTTATTTTGCATTAAAGTATTTCCCGATCCATGATATGAAGTCTAATTTATTTCTAAGTATTCTTATCTTTATCCGTGCACTCTATTTTTCTAAGTTCCTTTTATCATTGTACTTGAAAAAAATAAATAAATAAATAAAAATCTTCAATCATGACATATGTCCTATCCTAATTCTATTTATAAAATCGTCATTTTATAAGACGGTGTTTTTTTTTTCTAATTCAAACTAATGATTTTTTTTTAATTTTTTTCTTAAATAAAGCCTTGAGTCAAATAGTCAAAGTCCTGGTCAAAGTCCTAGTCAAAGTCTTAGTCAAACAGTCAAAGTCCTAGTCAAATAGTCAATTCATCATAAAACCTTACTTTATGGTGTTGACCAATTTTAATGGTTAATTGAATCCAAAACTAGTATAAAAACTCACCTATGAACCATTACACTTGCCACCTCTAAATCGATTGTTTCAATCCGATTAAACTTTCCCTCATACTTTTCTTCTATAGTCTATTACTTCTACAATTGAAGCTTTGATTATAAGCTCTTGTAATTGGCAACTTTGGGGCTACACATATTTTTTTCTCGAGACTTAATACTTTGCTAAGGTGAGTTTACGTAACCATGTTTATGCAATTCCTTATACTTGCAACATTATACTTAAGCAATTCTACATACATGTCTAGTTGTAAACTTTAATGCCTCATGATTTAGACTACAACAACAGTTTCAACGAGTTTCAACATTACATAATCATTAGCTATGGCAAAGCCGACGATACTCAATAATAGATCTATTGGATTGACAATCCCACCCGGATACGTGTACCTCCTACATAGGTAGTGTGGGTGATTGTTATCGTTCCAACATATTATTAAGGTGAACCGTGGATGACGGGATGGACCTAAACTAGTCGGAGGTTTGATTATGTCGATTCAACATTTCATTTTTATTCATGTAGACTTAAACTTACGATAGACATATGAATTGTTAAACTTTTATACTTAAACTTATTTGCTTGACATGGCTTATGTATTCTCACCAACTTCTAGTTGACCCCCCCCCCCCCACATTTTTTACAACTCAACATGAAATAATGATGCTTGAAGTCTAGAGAGTTAGCATGAGGAGACAAATTGAAGTTTATGCTTTATTTGGTTATTTGATGTATTAGAATTTCATTCAAGACTTATTATGTATTTTAAATTTTGGATATTTGCACTTTAATTAAATTTCAATTAAAACTTGAATACCATGTGCTACTGTATACTCATTCTTACGTGACACCTTGATGTTTCCGCCATCGGTTGGGGTGTTACACATATGATTCTTTGAGTTGGGAATTCCTCGCTTCCGTCATGGAACAAATGAACTTCCCGACTAGGTGGTGCACGTGGGTAATGGCGATTGTATCCTCCGCACGTGCATTTGTTTTGATTAACGGCTCTCCTACCTAGGAATTTGCTTGTAGTCGCGGGCTTCGCAAGGCGACCCTCTTTCACCGTTCTTGTTTTTATTAGCGATGGAAGCTTTGTCAGGTGTTATTAAAAGGGCAACTAGTGTGGGTTTCTTTCGGGGGTCATCTTGCGGTACGACAGAATTTCCTATCTCGCATCTTCTTTATGCGGATGACGTGGTATTCCTAGGCGAATGGTCATTAAACAATGTCGTGAACCTAAGGAGAATCTTAAGGTGTTTCTTTTTAGCATCCGGCTTGAAGGTGAATTTAAGTAAGTGTTCGGTGTATGGGGTGGGTATTCAATCATCCGAGGTTCAAAACTTGGCTGATGAGCTCCGATGTAAAGCTGGAACGTTTCCCTTCATTCATTTGGGTTTGCAAGTAGGTGCCAATATGAACTTGTCCAAGCATTGGAAGCCGGTGGTAGATGCGTTTAAGAATAAATTATCAATATGGAAGGCCAAGACACTATCGTATGGAGGACGGGTGACACTTATTAGGTCGGTGCTTAATGATCTACCTACATACTACTTTTCACTATTTAAAGCCCCGGGTTGTGTCATTGATGTTCTTGATAGATTGAGGCATGTATTCTTTTGGGGTGGGTCGGAAGAAAAAGAAAAAATGAATTGGGTTGCGTGGCAAAGGGTTTGTTCCCCGGTTGAGTATGGTGGCCTAGGTTTTGGATCTCTTCGTGATGCTAATTCGGCTATGCTGGCAAAGTGGTGGTGGAGGTTTAAAACCGAACCCTCTGCTTTGTGGCGTAATATCATTTGGTCTATTCATTGTTCTAGTCGGGATTGGAACCCAATTCCGACAAAGCTTTCTATTTCAGGTTCTTGGAAACAAATTCATTCCTCGATGCAGCTTGTTAAAGGTTCGGGTGGACGTGGGTTGGGCTATTAAAGGGGTGGTGGGTAATGGGTTGGGAATATCCTTTTGGTTGGATTCTTGGGCTGCAGATTACCCTCTTGCAGTGGCCTTCCCGGCTCTTTTTGATCTCGAAAGCAACAAGTTCGCGATGGTGGCTGACAGGATTAACAGTGCGGGTGGTGGGTGGGGTTGGGCATGGAAGAGAAGCAGCCTCAATGCTGCCGAGACGTTCGAACTGCAGCAGCTCTGCAATTCTGTGGCTGCTCCGAACTTAACAGGTTCTGCGGATGGGTGGGTTTGGGGGTTGGGACAGGTCTTCGTTTTTAAGGTTGGAGACTTAAAGTCTTCGCTGCACGCGGCTAGGTTCGATCAGGCGTCCTTTACTCTGCAGTGGAATTTCTGGGCTCCAAAAAAGGCGTTAATCCTTGCGTGGCGGGCTGAACAGGACCGGCTACTGACTCGTGTTGCTCTAAGAAGAAGAAATATTAATATTGATTCGGAATGGTGTCCATTTTGCGGCGAGTATGCTGAAACTCCGGAACATCTATTTATTTCGTGCTCATTCTCTCAAATCTTGTGGAATCTGGTGGCTCAATGGTGCAATATAGGTTCAATTTATATGTTTCATTTTAAGGATCTATTACAACTTCATTCGCATATTGGTGGTTCGAGCAAAAGGAAAAAGGCGTTTAATGTGGTGTGCTTAACGACGATTTGGTGCATTTGGAAGCATCGGAACGAGGTGGTTTTTAATAATCAATAGGTTCATCTTACTAAGGTGCTCGGTGATATCAAGGCTCTAAGTTATTTATGGGTGATGTCAAGGGCGAAACAACCGTCCTTGAATTGAAATTCATGGCGATATTTTAGTTTCTCTAGAATTGGATGGTAGTCTTATGGTGAAATTGTATGTTTTTTGGTATTCGTTGTACATGGGTGTTATGCTAGTATCCCGCTAGCTTGGTGAAATAAAATCTTTTGTTGATCGTTCAAAAAAAAGTCTAAGAAGTTGGATATTTTTTTATTAATATTTTATTATTTTTTATTTTACTTTTTTATGAATCACTGCTCAAGTGTCAAGTCCTTTGCTAGAAACGGTGGACTTTTGCTCTTTTTGTTTCTTTCACGTGAAGATCGAATAATACATTGTGGACTTTTTTTTCTTTCACGTATCACGTGAAGTGAAGGCTAGAATAATATACATTATCATCATCATCTCATTTAGTATATTCAATAATTTGCTCATCTCATTGACTATGTTCAATAATTTGCACACGTCACATATATTAATTTTCAAGAGTATATGATAGTTGCTAAAGTCGTAAAGGATGAGCCTTGGGCTTTAGTACAAGGCGGTTAAAAAGTGTATTTTTTTAAGCGAGATACATAGTACATACACATATTTTTAGGAGTTTTGTACATGTTTTAGACATGTTTTTAGGCTCTTCTAGGTTAGTTTAGATTGTTTTAGGTTGATTCCAAACTTGTTTAGAGTTTGTATAAAATTTTTAAGACATGTTTAAATAATTATTGGCCGGAATTCCGTCAGAATTTCGCCAACAAAATGCGTCTGAGGGTCCGAGAGTGGTGTTTTTTTAAAGCGAAGTGAGAAAGCTATGCCTGCCCTGAAAAGTGGGCCTAGACACACACCTAGGTGAGCCTTGACAACAGAGATATATATACACACACTCGATAATTAGTGTATGTATCTATATTGAGAATGTCATTTTAAGATACCTAAAACTTAAAAACTTTTTTAGTTAAACTTATAAGGTATTATCTTAAAATAAATGTAAATTAGGTAGCGTTTGGTATGATAGAATGGAAGGGGGAATAGAATTGACCATTATGAGGTAATGAAAAATAGTGTGTTTGGTTGGTTAAAGGAATGTAATCACCCATTCCACAAGGCATTCCATTCCCTCAAAATCATTTCATCCACCCCCCTGTTTTTTTTTCATTCCATCCTCCATTCACCCTTTACTAACAACACCATTGTAAGACCCTCAAAACCGACAGGTCAAACAGTTGGCATTCAAAGTCTAAAACCATGTTAACAATTCAAAAGAAATCTTATTGTATTTCAGAAAATACGCAGCGGAATGTTAAAAGAAGTTATTAAATTTCCAAACATGGTTTTCCCAAGACGGGTCAAAGAAATATTTAATAAACAACTAAACTCATTGGAAAATAATGTAAATAACGATCGAGCAATCTCGTAGACGTCTTCTTAATTGAAATGTCAACCGCAACTGAGTAGCTCCACTGCATGCCAAGGCGTCCTTTATCATCAACAACCTGAAATCAATCTAACGTGTATACAAAAGTCAGCTACGCTGAGTGAGTTCAAGTTTTATAAGTTTTCAATAATATTAAGTTGTTAAATTAAACAATAACAAAATACTATAACCTTAGAGTCAACAATACGCGCAATCCGCCTAATTGTTCCCTAAGCAATATTTAAAGTCTAGGCTAAGCGCAATCCGCCTATTTAACCAAGACTTCAATTTCCAACTGTAATAAGCGCATTCCGCTTATCAACATAAAGTACAATCAAGTCTATTTAACTCAAACCAAGTCTAGAGATCAAAGCAGGCATTTCCCACTTCTGTCATGGCTCAGTTTATAATAACCCATACAATATAAACCATGTAACAACCATGACACAAAACTAATACCATAAATCAGAGCAGGCGCATCCCACTTCTAATAACACATAAGCTATAAACTATGTGAACCATGACAAAAACTATACCATAAATCAGAGCAGGCCTATCCCACTTCTAATAACATATATAACTCAAGCCATAAAATAACACATTAGGCGCATTCCGCCTACTTACATTTCATGCCAAAATAATATATATATATGAGTTCACAAAAAATATTTAAAACCTTAACAAAATATTTTGTGACTTCATAAAAATAATCATACTGGTTTAGCATGCACGTCAGCCCAAATTATTTAGAGAAATAATAATTAAAAGAGTGGGCTCAAGAACTCACTGGTTGCGAAGCTTCCAACTCCACCAGTTAAACCGCTGCGAACCGCAACTCGCTTCGAATGAATCCCGTAGTATAACACGCGGTTAAATTAAGCTAAAAACCGCTCCCGCTAGCACTAGCAAACCATTAATATGTAGCCTCAAACTAATGGCGTTCCATAGTCGGGTAACGAACCGCCTACCCGGATCATATCCAAATCAAGACCCATGCACACACACCTTGATTTATACAAAAGAATTAATCACAACCTCCCATGCGTCAGGACACTCACACGTACCCACTCACCATGACATGAACTATTTTACAACTCTTGCACAATATCCATGCACAGCTTCGTTCCATATATTGTGATTAATTAATCCAAACACATCACCCTAAGAGGCAAACCCTACGCCATCCTCCAGTATTCTTAAAACCCACTTATTTACCATGCATCTCTAGATAATTAATGCATAAATTGGTTCTATACATTGGCATTAATCAAGTAGTACACACAAAGGACTTCAATTCAAGCTACTGCTTTGGTGATACATATTCACGTTGCAAATGGCCACCTAAAATCCTAAAGATTAACATGCCTAAACAATCATGAAATCCACATGGTCCATCTCCATCATTATCCCATACCTGCACATATTGATACCAAAACAAGACCAATGAAGCTCAAAGATGAAACGGTCCTGATTAGCATCACCGTAACCGAAGCCACAATCTCCAACCAAACCATCACCATCTTCACCTTCACATCGCCTTCGCTACATCAGCACCGTCGTACTTCACCACGCCTAGCACCAACTCCCCATCACGCACTCGACCTCTGCTACACGCCACCTCTATCACTACCATAATCATCAACCACGAATGACCATAGTATCTTACACAGCAACTGTCTGGCCTTTGTCATTCGCCATCGTGTCCATCCCGTCGCCACCGTGTTCGACGTAATAATGTACATGGACCGAAGGAAAAATTCTAGTGCCAAAACAGAAAAAAATGCGTAGCATCACATTGATCTTATCTGTCCATGAGGAAAGCTATTGAACAACCCAAGAAGCTTTTGTCGCTCATCTTTTCTTGTACTCCCCATTCTCTCTTTCTGCCGCACACACACACACACCTAGGTTAGGGTTCCCTTAACTTGTTATAATATAACCAAAATCTTACACTTAAGCCCTTGAAGTTTAAATTGATAATAACTTGTTCCCAAAGCTATAAAAAACCAACTTTAAACAATGACATTTGGGTCCTTCTAAGTCAGTTAAACCAAAATGAAAATGCCAAACTCGTTAATCGGTCCATTCGAAAAAATGCAGAAAATCTTTTCGTCTAAACAAGGATTTGGTGAGTTTAAGATAGAAATTTTGGGGCGTTACAACCATAACCCACCACCACCACTGTTTTCGCCACCACGCACCACCGTCGCCTACCACTGTTGTCGCCGCCACCACCCACCACCGTCCTGCCGCCACCCACTACTTTCACCCAACCACCACTGCCGCCACCGATCACCGTCACCCACTTAACCACCACCGCCACCCAACACCACCCACCGCCGCCCACCACCATCACCCACCCACCGCCGCCTCTACCACCTGCCACCGTTAATCATCACAATTTCGTTTACCTACCACTACCGCCACCACCCACCACCGCCGCCTCCACTACTCACCATCGTCACCCATCCACCATTACCGCCATCCACCTCCACTTTCTCCCATCGCCACCGTTGCGGCTACCCACCACCACCGCTGTCGCCACCATCCACCTCCACCTCCACCCATTGCCACCGTTGCCGCCACCCACCACCACTGTCGTCGCCACCCACCGCCACACACCATCGACCATCACCACCACCGCCACTACTCACCATCGTTGCCCACCCACCACCACGACCACCCACCTCCACCTTCCACCATCCACCGTCGCCGCCACCGCCACATATTACCACCCACCATCACCTCCACTGACCACCACCCACCAACGCCACTAACCACCAATTTTATTTCTTCCTCTTTTCCTGTCTATCCAACAACACAAAGTAATGTTTTGTTTCATTCCCACATGGCAACCAAACAAGACATATTATGGTAATGATCCATTCCATTACTATGGTAATGATCCATTCCATTACCTCGTCCATTCCATTTCCTCATCCATTCCATTACCCCATACCAAACATACCCTTAGTCTTTCAAACACTAATTACACTTTAATACTCTCATCTTTATCTCCTTTATAAAAAACTAACCATCCTATGATTTTTTTTTAAAAACCATAATTTTTTCGTACGTTAATATATTTTTTTTTTAAAAAAAGTTACACCATAAAAACGAACATTTATTTTCTTTAACTAGAGTGTATATAGTATTTCTATAATTTTTAAATCCAAAACTGACATGGTACGTGATTAATAGTGTCCAAGGACGTGCAACAATTGAATGTTTAACCGAAAACAGATGAAGCAAAACCAAAATCAACCAATTAAACTGAAAAACGATAAAATGAAAAATGAATTAACCAAAATCGTTTGAGATATTTTTTGTTTGTTTATTTGTGTGTAACATGGTTTTAGTATTTTTGGCTCTTGAGAACATGATTTTATTGTTACAGAATTACAAGTTTTGTCCTTTAGTTTTATATCCGATTGTAAATAATGCCCTTTACGTTTAAAATTGATGAATTGTGTACTTTATGTTTCAAAATCTTGCACGTTTTATCCGTTGACCCTAACTCTGTTAGACTTTAACATTAATATGAGGGTAAATTCGTCTTTTTACTCTTCCAGTGACTAATTGTATAATTGGTTTAAAGCTTTAGATCTACATGAAAAATATTCAGGCTATTTTTATAAACCAACCACCCACCCCCACCAAAGTCTCTATATCACCACCACCCTATCTCTAAACATCACCACCCACCTGGAAACATAGCAATCCCATTGGAAACATCACCATTGATTCCACCATCACTGATTCCACAATCATCGCACATCACCACCACTGATTCCACCATCAATGTACATCACCACCATCACTGTAATTTGAACCACCCCTGTTTCCTCTTCTCCTTAACCCACCAAAACCTGCAATTTGAACCACCCGTGTTTTGGACCGACTTTTGTAAAAACGATAAATACCTTTTGCTTAGGTGTGGTGGTGGCAGGTGTTAAGGGGGAAGGGGTTTATATTAATTTTAAATTTTACTTTTTGTCTAAAACTTTAACTTAATTACACAAATAGGCCCTAGAATTGTAAAAAGACGAATTGACCCTTGTATTAGTGTTAAAGTCTAACTGGGTTAGTGTCAAAGGACATAATGTGCAAGATTTTGGAACATAAAGTACAAAACTCGTCAATTTTAAACGTAAAGGACATCCTTTGAAATCTGGTATAAATGTAAATGACAAAACTTGTAATTCAGTCTTTTATTGTGTTGACTTTTCAAGAAACGGATTTTTAAGGTTGGTTTACTTACAAGAAAAGGTTTACAAACCTAATATTGTGGAAGAATCCAAAAATAAGCACAAGAAAGTGCAGTGGAATGACAGAAGTAGCTACAAACTTGCTAAAGGTATAGTAAATTCAATTTTTCTTCAATTTTTCATCAGAAATTGTGTTATGGGTTGTAGTGTGAGATAACAGATTTCAGTTACAATCGTTTCGGTTATTGAAAATAAGGTAGCGTTCGTTTCATTGATTGCAATGAAATTGAAATTCGCACGAGAGCTATAATTTGATTTGAAATTTAGATGTGTTCATTTTATAAAATAGAATGGAATCTCGAGGAATTGAAATGTGAATTCCCTTTCGTATGTTGTTCAATTACAATTCATTCTTTCGTTGTAACGAACAACATAAGAAGTCGAATACACGTTCCAATTCCATCTGAATTCCATGTTATTCCGTTAAACGAACACTACATAAGGGTTTCATTAATCTGGTTTACCATCAATTAAAAGCCCATTTGGGCATGAGTTTAGTGAAGCTAGAGGTGCACAAAAAACTGGTTCGGGAATCAAAACTGGTAACGGTTTTACCCAAAACCGAACCGAAACTGGTTTTACCCAAAACCTGTTTTAGACGAAACCTGCCAAAGTCGTTTTACCCGAAACTGGAACTAAAAACAATCCCAAACTGAAACTGAACAAAAAAGGGCTAAAACCAACGCTTAAACCGGTCAAACGAACCTGAACTGAAACTGAAACCTCTATACAAACCGGAACCGAACCAAAACCGGTACCACTAAAAATCGGTTGAAACCCCAAAAACCAAATTGGTTTAAGAAAAAAATTTGGCCATAAACACAAATAAGTTCTTTTTGTTAAAATTCAATTTTCTTCTTTAAAAAAAACCTAAAAGTTAATAAAAGTAAAATTTTATGCAACTTATATGATTTTAAAAAGTGCGTACGCGAAACGGAATGGAACTGAAACCAAAACCAGGTAAACAAACCGAATTGTGGCCGACCAAGACGGTATGAAACCGGGCCGGTTTCAAACCAAAACTAGTTTGAATTAGAACTGGTCAACACCTAGACCAGTTCCAAACCTGTTTGGGTTCTTGAAAAAAAACCGTCGTGTGCACCTCTAATTCAATCCCAATTCAGTTAATTAATCCAATTAGACATTGAATCAAATAAAAGACCAACAATCCTATAGTTTTCAAAGGAGAAAGTATTTATTAAAAAGGCAACAAAACCCTTATAACATATAATCAACTTTTTTTTTTTTAAATATTTACTTTCATTCAAAACCGGATGGGGAACTAAAAAGAGAACCTCATGCAACAAAACCAGTTACAAAATGTACAAAGAAAATTACACCAATCCTTCCAACGAAGGTCTTTAAACTTGGACCTATTCATAAAAACGAGAGCGACTCTATATTCATCATAATGCATGGCGCTAGAATTTTTTTCTCTTGAAAATCTTGTAGTTTCTAGCCTCCCAAATACACCAAACTGCTACCATTAGAATCCCATGTATCATTTTATTACCTTCTTTTCCCATGGACAATCTTTTATGCTCTTCAAAAATATCTCAGAAAGAGAAAACATAAAAGGAACGTAATCGACACCAGTTATAAACCAGATCCCATACCTCCGTGGACAAGCTGTGAAGAGGTGTTCATCTGTTTCGTTGCTTAACCCACACATTGCACAGTTGGATAATTCTAACGTGATGTTCATGTGTTGAAGGGCTGAGAGAGTCGGTATCCGGTATATTTCCACCCGCCACATGAATATATTGCATTTTAATGGTATCCAATTACACCAACTCACAACGTAAGTTAGCTCCTGTACTCTCTCTTTTAAGGTTATAATTTTTATAGAGTGGACCAAAAAACCCCCATTGAATCGCCATGCCAAGACCGCTTGTCTATCCCACCTTGAGGCACCACTAAGGTGCTAATATAATATTACTGCACTAAATCCACTCGGTGTGTTTAGAATGAGACATCCGATATGGCATCTAGGACCATTTCCGAACCCATTCCTTTCTCTCATTAGCGCAATTCTTTAACGTGATAAATTTGTCTCGTTCAATATAATAGATTTGGCCATACCTCTTTTAAAGGTTCCGAGAAAAACACAAAAATATTTGTTTAGTGATGGTTCGGTATGTAACTATAAATGGACCATACAAATAAATTATCCAAAAAACATAACCGAAAATAGGTTTCACAATTTACTCGACTATTGTGGTTATTTTTAGTTTTTGGTTGATTAATTCGGCTCATGCTTGTGAATAGAATAACCGATAAAAGTCAACAAAAACATGTTTGATGTGTTTTAAGAGGTTTCATATACTTTGCATCATCTTTGTACAATAATTTCAAGATTAATTGAGGTTGGATGCAAAAATTACTACTTGAATTCTTGATTTGTTACTTATAAATTCTAAAAAGGGAAAAAGGACTACTCAAGGGTATGAATTTACTTAGAATCGAAAAGGAAAACATTTTCTTAATGTATAATATGTCACTTTAGTGTTGAACTACATGAAGCCGTTCTAGCTCAGTTGGTAGAGCGCGTGGCTTTTAACCACGTGGTCGTGGGTTCGAGTCCCACGGATGGCGTTAATTTTAATTAAATTTTTCTTTTTGGGTTTTCAAATAATAAATACTAAAGCATTAAAAGGATAGAAAGCAGCCGGCTGTAATGAAACCAGTCAACATATTTATTGAATATGTAGTTTTAGGGTGTTTGTGAGTCCCTCTTGATTGTTTATTTAATGTGTATTCATTTGTTCATTTAATGTGTAGTTTAAGGACCAACCCTATTATATTGGTGTCCCGGTCCTAAATCATGCTGGTTTCACACACCAGGCAATATCTTGGGCCGAGCAAGACAGAAAATGTTTATTTTGTAGTTTTAACTAATAAATGTATTTTCAAAACCGATTCATATCAAGTAACCAACCAATGTTCATACTAATTCAAACGAAGCCACCGGGTTTTGTCTGATACCGACCTTAGGCCAAAGTTAATTACTTTCAAAAGACCAAGGACCGACCAACATGAGTCATGCTTGGGTTACAACAGGCTAGGTTTCACAATCTGTAACCTCGTATTCCTATCCCCGAGAATACACACAAACAAAGAGTACATACAAATATATCTATTTAATGAACGTAAACAACAAGAAACCAAAAAGTTTGCCCTTTAATATCATCATACAATTATCAAAAAGTAGTTAACATCGAAATATCAAGATAGTTAAACGATACAAAACAAGCAATCTATCTCGACATATGCGCCACAAATGAATCCAACTCCATCCGTGTAACGCCACCATCCGCCATCGACTGGCGGACCCTATCACCAAGCTCCGCCGCCCTCTTTCGCATCTCCTCCCCTTCATCTGACGCCATTAATCTCTTAACCACCTCATTAACCACGACGGAACTCACCAACTCTTTTCTTTGTGTCCAATCCCTCACATACATCCCAACTTTTAAAACCTTGGTTATAAGCGTAGCATTGCGCGGCTGATCAGAATGCATTGGCCACGCGGCCATGGGCACACCCATGGTCATGCTCTCCATACTCGAGTTCCACCCACAGTGACTCATAAACCCTCCAGTAGCTGGGTGCCCCAGAATTTTCAACTGGGGCACCCAGTCCACCACCACTAACCCTCTCTCCCCCACCCTTTCTTCAAACCCGTCCGGTAGTCTAATCTTTCGAACCTCATTGTCAAATACATTGCCTTTATCGGCATCTCGCAACACCCAAATGAATCTTTGCTCGCTTTTTTCTAGACCCAGTGCAATTTCTTGAATTTGCTCGTTGCTGATTGATGTTGTCGTGCCAAACGAAACATAAAGAACCGAGTTGGGTGCTTGTTTTTCAAGCCAGATGAATAATTTATGACGTTTATGACTTGAATCGGTAGTGATTTCAACCGGGTTGAAAGGGCCAAGAGCCCAGAGTTTTTGTTGATCTTGATAATGTTCTTGTTCGATTAGTTCGATAAATTTGCCTTCAATAGCCCTACTTGCATCAAAAATCGTACCTGCATGTTGATTTTACCTATTAGATCAACCAATGCCGGAACCAAGGTGTTTAAGACGGTCCAGCCATTAGAATATGTTGGATTTTTATGTATAAATTTAAGTTTTTTAAAAAAAATATTAAAACATATGAGTTGAATCCGTAGAAAAGGTTACTTTAACCACCCGCTAAATGGTCATATTCCCTCACTAGTATACTTTTCCTCAAATTATATAAAGTTTAAGTACACTGGTTCCTTTACTTTAAAAGGTGGAATTCCATATACTTGTAAAAATATCATATTTTCTTAAGACAAGTTTTCAACACATACATTTCTAGCATTTTTCAAACATAACTTTAATACATTATAATATTTTACAAGTTTAGTGGTGGACATATAAATATAAATTGGTCTCATAGCCGACTCTAATATTTTGTAAAACTAGGCAAGCGTCCAGGGTCTCTAAAATTTAGGGCCCCAAATTTTGCTAGTCGCCAATCTTAAATCCATAGCTGAACAATAATGACTTATCAAAACCAATTCTACAGTCCGTGAGATATCTCTCAATATGCAAATGTAAAGGCCAAGGAGATATTTGTTTTCATTGAGAACCCAACTCTCTAATTAAATCATATAGATTTTATTCTAAATTACATAACCATATTTCTCAAGCAATTTTCACTTTTCAGTTCATTATAATGGGTTTCACTAAAATCCAAATAAACTTAAAAGTCAAATTAGATGCCATTAAATTTAGCTTCATGCTTTTTAGCTTAAAAATGTCAGACCGGCTTTGATTGGTCTTTAACATACCTGATGTAACTATATTGTGCTAGCTTTGGTGAATAAATATTTTGTTAGCCGTTAAAAAAAACATACCTGATGTAAATTTATGGCAAGATACATCCGTGGAAGCGATGAATTGCGCTCCATCCATCGAATAACAATCTTCATGACTAGGTAGCTCCTTTTGCACCACCACAAGTTCATCATCAAGAACCGGCCTACCCGTGGCCTCATATTGGTACCAAAACCCCGCGAAAGCCGAACAACAAGAGAACATATAAGCCTCAACATTATCATACAACCCAACATCTTGAACAACCGGTCCCATAAGATAATCATAAATAACCACAACACGTTTTGTTGATAAAAAAGTTGATAATAATTCAACAAAGTGTTGCCTGAGATGCATGGCAGATTGGAAAGATGGTATAAGTTGTGTAGGGAACTTGGTGGTGGCGGTGGGGTCGGGTGGTGGTGAGGGGAAGTGGGGGGTGGGGTAGTGGTGGAAATGGATGGTGGTATTGGGTGGTAGTGGGATTCGGGTGATGGTTTGACGGTGGTGGGTGGTGGTGGTGATGACGTGGACAGGGAGGTTGTAGGCGGCGATGAGGCGGGAGAGGTGGAGGAGTTGGTTGAGATGGCCTTGTGCCGGAAAAGGGACCACCACTATGGTGATATTGGGTGGTGGTTTGAGGTCAATGGATGCCATGAAAGTAAACAAGATTTTGTTGCAATGTTGTGTGATAAAGAGTCAATGACTATAGTCCAATATAAAGAAGTAAATGCGTTGATTACAATGATGAGAGTCATTACTCATTAGTGCTTTTCTAGCTTTTTGACATAGTTTTTGTGTTAAAATAATAGAAATATATGGGCTGCTTTCTTTTTTTCTTTTTTTTATTTTTTGACAAAAGCTGCTTTTATTTAGAATATCTTTGAGAGTATAAAAAGAATTTGCTTTTTGTTTGTTAACTAGTTTTATACCCGTCACGCGTTGCCGCGGCGGGGGTGAACGAGTTACTGCGTCATACGTTGCGTGGTTGTAGATCTGCACCTGACTGAAACCTAGCGGGCCAGGAATTAATATATTATTTTATGAATATCTTTACATGGATTAAAATAATTTAATTGATAATTCGTCGATATATATGATCAGATATGAGACTATATTCAGAAAAAAAAACTCCTTTTTTTAACATTGGGAAATAAGATGGTTATTTTAATAGTATGTGTACTATGTGTACTGTCAATGTCAAAAATC